>BSBK01001242.1:857500-1080000 GCA_027943335.1 Chamaecyparis obtusa | reverse complement strand
CCACTAGTATAATGTGTATCCTACATGGTGTATCATCTTAAAATGGAAGCACTTCCATGTTAAGAGTGTTTAGCCCTCTGAGTGAGTAGTCTGGGGTCATGTTAAGCACCTTGATCGGGTCTTTATATGTATCTAGCTATTCCCCTCTATTCTTCTTCTCTCCTCCTTATTTCCAGCCTTTTCTAGATAGTTTTCTCTAAGAATTTGGAGTTTCTGACTATTTGGGTCAAAGATGACTTGGTAGGGTCAAGAATGACCTAGACCCCAACCTAGGTTAGGGATGACCTCAACCCTAACCTAGGGCCATTGCTCCTATTAAAGCCATTGCTCTGTTAAAGCCATTGCTCCTGTTAAAGTGTTAGCAATGAATTTAATGTGGGGGCATACACTCTGCTCACCTATTGCACACACATACTTTTCAATACACATATTATTTTTCAAGATAGTTTTCTCCCTTTTTGGATTAGAAACTAATCCATAAAGCATGGATTTATATTTTAGGATCTCTTGATCCCTCCAGTTTCAAATATATTTGTGATCCCTTAAGGATGGAGGTGTCCTTAAGACTTGATCTTTTTTGTTTTTTGTTTTTCTCTTATGGAATAGAATATTCCTAAGGGTGAATCCTTGATGGGTTGACTAGTGAGTAGCCACATTCACTAGGCAGTTCAATTCCATCTTTCCAGTTGCACTGTTTCCTTCTGTGGTTCACAAATATGGGACATAAGTTCTCATTGGGTGAGATAATCACACACTCTCTCTCTCTCTCTCTTGAGATGTCTCTCTTATTGTGATCATGGAGTTGATGAAGGCTTGATTCCCTGGGGGCTTGAGGTTTCTCTTTGTCCCTTTGATTATGATAAGATTATCTTTTCATTATGATCTCCTTCACCAAGAGTTTACATCAAGTGCATACTCTTGCTAAAGTGGGGCTTCATGTATCATCTTAAAATGGAAGCACTTCCATGTTAAGAGCATTTAGCCCTCTGAGTGAGTGGTCTGGGGTCATGTTAAGCACCTTGATTAGGTCTTTTCATGTATCTAGTTGTTCCCCCCTGTTATACTTCTCTCCTTATTTCTAGCCTTTTCCGGACAGTTTTCTCTAAGAATCTAGAGTTTATGACTGTCTAGGTCAAAGACAACCTGGTAGGGTCAAGGATGACCTAGACCCTGACCTAGGTTAGGGACAACCTTGACCCTAACCTAGGGTATTTTCTACCTCATCCCTGACCCCAGGTCTAATTTTTAGATTTCAGGAGTTTCAGGATATTGGGTTTCAGAAATATTTCTTTTCCTGCTTCCGGGTCAGCCATTTCAAGTTTCAGAATGGTAAATCCTTAAATTGAATTTAATTTGGGTCCATTTCTAGGGGTTAAGGTTAATTGGGATTTAATTATCTAATGTTGGCCTTCTCTAGAGGTTTGTGCCCTAGATCACTATAAAAAGAGGCCTTCCTCTCTCATTTTCAACAATCCACTTTCATGATCAAGACATCAAGTTTTTCAATCAAGCAAGCAAGAAGGAGAAGGAAAGAAAGCAAGCATTCATTCATCTTCAAGCCTAGCATTCAAGCATTCATCAAGGAGATCCATTGTTAGCCATTGAAGAATTCAATCTCTTTGGAGCCCCCTTGAAGATTTCTCCATCCAGATTCATCCAAGCCTCTTCCTTTGTAAAGATCCATTCAAAATTGGTGTTGAAGATATAATGCCATTGATTTGAGACATCCTACATACTTCTACCTTCATTTGGAGCATCTCTACTTGTGGATTCAAGGATTCAAATCCTCTACAAGGACTTCAACATAAGTAAGGTGAATAGTTCCATTTACTTTGTTTATACATATTGCAATTTCAATTCAATTTCAAGGTTAATTCCTAAATTGGGGTTTGACCAAGGCAAACCCCCCATCCAAAAAACAAAAACCCTCTTTTTCTTGTAGGTACAGGTACATGACTATGAATCGAAGCTTGGATCTAAATACCCTTTTTGGCAAACTTCTGAGATTCATGAACAAAAATTTTTTCGGAGCTATTTTGGGTCAAGGATGACCTTTAGTAGGGGGTAGGATCTTGCCCCGAGGTAAGACCTTGCCCCGCTATCTGGGTTAAGGACTACCTGCTTCTCGAAAGACAAATTTTTTTTGGGTTTTCTCCGTCTCGACATTTCTAGTCCGAAATAGGTTGCAGAATTGCCCGAAACTATGCACAGACATTCAAAATCAACATTTTCCAGATCTGCCCTATTTTGAGGTTAGTATTTTCCTTTTATTTATTTCAGATTTCAAGCATATACTCTTCATAGAGAAATATAAGGTTTTCTCCTTCATTCATATTCTCCATAGATTGATTCTTTTGTGTATTAACCTTTTGGTTGATCAATTTGGATCTCTCCTTTGGGAATTTGGATTTAGAAGTAGATCTCATATTCCCCCTTTTCATTCATTTTAATCAACCACTATTTTATATCATTCATTTTGGTGAACCCGACATACTTACTCTCCTTTATTTTGTGGAATTAGATGTCCTATTGTGTTTTGTGGTCTTATATTTCCTTTTATATTATCTTGTTGATGTTAGATTTTCCCTTTGTGTTAAATCTTGCATGGTAATTAGATTTCAAAAATACAAAAAAATTGCAAAATTTCTTTCAAAAAAACAAAAATATTCATGCTTTATGTTTTCTTAGTTTAGTTCATTTGCATTGCATTGGTTTATGAGCTTTACTACTTCTAGCCCTACTTATAACATTTCGGTTAGAAGAAGTTGTAGACTCATGGGTGCCTTTGATCCCAAATCTTCCTCTCCTTTCCTTAGGATCCTGGATGATAATTTGATTCTTCATGATTCTAATCCTATTATGGAGCAAAACTCTTCTCACTCATCTCATGATGAGGATGATGCTTTAAGAGTTCCTCTTGAACAAGTCCAAAAAATTTCAATTGAACTTGATAAAATGGGTAATTAGCTTATTCAAGAAAACCATAATCAAGATTCTATTCAAGCTATAGAGGCTCTTAAGAAAGTTCTTCGTGATAGTGATCAAGGTGTTAACCTCTTGCATGGTATTACTCACCTTGTGCATTCAAATGTTAAACCTTTAGCTCAAGAAGCTCAAGATTTAGGGTTGATTCCTTCTGTCACTAGTATAGAACCTTCTTCTAATCCTTTACCTAGTATTCCTACCTATACTCCTTTGGTGACTATAACGGTTCCCTCTATTCCTATGAGTGTTCCTTCCATGTCTCTTCCTACATCATAACCTTCTTATCATAATGTTCCTTTTACTTATTCCAATCCACTTCCAATTGTAGTTCCAAGTGTTCCTCCAGTTGTATCTTCCATTCATACAGCTTCTTACACTTTACCTAGTGTTTCTAATGTTTCTAGTCCCCCTATTTCTTCTAATGATTCAACAGTCATTAGTTTGGCTCAAACTATGTCATCCTTACAACAACAACTTGCTTCTTTAACTCAAAATAAGTTGAGCATTCCTACATGTGACATGGGAAGTCCTTTGTCTCTAGATATCATTTGAACTCTTGTTCCTCAGAAAGTTGATATGCCTCGTCTTGAGAATTACAATGAAAAAGGAGACCATGTACATCATGTTAAAACATTTCAAATCCTTTGTAGTGATTATGCTCATGACCATAGGATTTTAGCCAAACTATTTGCTAGAACTTTTCATGACATGGACTTACAATGGTAGTGTTCCTTGCCTCCTTATTCTATTGATTCATTTCCACAACTTGCCAATGCTTTTATTCAACAATTTCAAAACAAAATTAGCCTGAAGGTGTCTTTGACTGATTTGATGCATTGTAAACAAAGTGCTAAGGAAAAAATGATTGAATTTATTGGTAGATTTAAGCATTTGCATGCTCAGATTTCCTATCTCATTCCTGATATTGATATTCGACGTATGTTTATTTCAAATTTGCAAAAGGATATTAGAGATAAGATTTTGCTTACTGAATTTACCTCTTTTCAACAACTTTGTGCAATGCTTCATCATTATCAATTACAAGTGAGTCAATTTGAGAGCAACAGTCCAATGGCTCCTGTTCCAATTGATAAAAGTGATGCTACTCCTAATCCAAACAAATTTCAAAAATTCAACAACTATGTCAAGATAGACAAACAAGTGAATGCAGTTGCTAATCACGTTGTTGTTGCATCTCACAATGTCACTTCTGCATCCACTACTTTTCGATTAAATCCTATGTTTACTCCTCTTTCTAAATCTTTACATTCTGTTATGAATAGGTTGTTAACTACTAATATGATTACTTTACCTCCTATTCAACCTCTTTTACCTACTATGATTGCATCTAAATCCTTTGATCCTAAAGCTTTTTGTCAATATCATCGTCAGAATGGTCATGATACTGAGAAGTGTTATTCTTTAAAACATAAGGTTCAAGACTTAATTGATTCTAATGCCTTATCTATTGATAATCTTGATGGTAGTGGGAACAAATTTGTCTCTCCTCTGAATCAAAACCTTCAAATCTATACGAATCCTTTACTCGCACATGATACTAATACCATTGCTCAGCCATCTTCTATAGAGATTGTGTATGATTCAAAGATGGATGATCTCAATCACATTTTTAATCACGTGGAGCATGTTGGTCAATCTGTATCTCCACCTCAATCTCAACCTCAGCTTCAACCTCAAGTTCAATCTCAACTTCAACCAAAACCTAAGCCTAAATTGAAAACTCAACCTAAACCTTGATAACAACCTAAGATAAAAGACCTCGGGAAATTTTGATTACCTTTGATGATTCTGAGACTATTAAAGCTCCTGACGGGCCCCTTTATATTTATGATAGGATTTCTTAGAAACCTACTCGTGGTTGTCTTGTTGATCCTACATCCTTAGTCAATGTTATTACTGAAGAAAATATTTTAATGAAAAACTTGCAACGTGATTCTTATGATACATCAGATGTGTGGATTCAAACTTGTAATGGTTTTCTTTATCCATCATTTGGTTCTATTAACTTGTCGGTTGAACTTTGTGGAAAAATTGTGAACACTACCTTTGTTGTTGTTCCTACTTCTGATTAATTTCAAGTTAAGCTTGGTTTGTCATGGTTAAATGCAATGCATGTTGTTGCTTCACCTATCCATAAATGTCTTAAATTTGTTCATGATGAAGAAGTGAAGATGGTTAATCATAGTTTGTATCAACCTTCTAGTCCCATGGATTGTGCTACTGTTGACTTATTTTGGCCTTCATTACCTAATTCATGTCCTCTTCGACCTAATAATCTTTTCCGCTCATATCAAGCCTATAAGCATCATAAGATTCTCGAATTAAGTATACCTCCGATGGATCTTAATCATGGTCTTTTGCCTACACCTTATATACCTCCTTTATTTATGCCTTCTAGTTCTGTTAATCAAGTTCCTACTATTGCTGATAATCCTATTGATCTTCCTAAAGAACTCGTGAAGGATCCTGTGATTGTTCCTCCTAGTTCTCAACCTATTTCAAGTAAATAAAAATGTAATTAATCTACTAATGAATGTCGTAAGAAGTGTCATGCTCAAGCTAAAGCTCATAATTCTGTTCTTCAAAATTCTTTACCTTCTTTTGATAAGCCTATGGATGATGTTGTTACTAATAATGATGTTAAGATGCATGATTATGATGATTCTATTCATATCTTAGATCCTATTTTGATTAATCTGGATGAAGAAGATACTCTTGACAATATTGATGATGTTAATGATGAATATGAGACTATTGACATTGACATTGATTTACCTAATAGGCTTTCATCACAATTAATACTTACACCTAGTATCAAACATTATGATTCTCAAGAGGATCCTTATTTGGAACTGGCTATCATTCCTACTATGTTGGATGTAGTCCCTCTTGCGAGTTACCCACCTTCCCTAAATGATATAGAATGAGACGGGGAGAGTAGGCAGCATGCTTGATTGGCATGTCCTTTATAGTTGCTTTGTTGTGTGTTTTCATGTTGTATTGTGCTTCTCCTGTAATGTGTTTGCTAAATATTGTTAGATTCTCTTATACGACCCCTATTTCTTTGTTGGTGCAAGGTGATAAAGGAATCGAACCTATTGTATATTTCCTCTATATTTATCTCTATTCTTCTATATGTTATTTCATGTTATGTTGTACCTGTGCTATTGTTCGTAAATGTTTCCTTGTGTAATCTACTTGGATTCAAGATGTGGTAGAACTGATTCTTTTTGGTCTCCATGTCATGGTCCGAAAAGATTCTTCTTCGTATATCTTATGTGATCTTTCCTCCTTTGTGATTTTAGTTCTACTTTCTTTGGGGAATGATGTCAATTCATTTGCAATAATATCATATATATATTATCTTATGATCATACTGACCCCACGATAGATAGATCCCTTCTGTGTTCTCTATATGTTTATGTGGTATTTCCCTTGATGTCTTCGTCTGGGGGCATCTCCTAGTGGAAACGTAATCAGTGGAGTTGTTTATGTTTTTGTTAAAGCCATTGCTCCTATTAAAGTGTTAGCATTGACTTTAACGTGGGGGCATACACTCTACTCACCTATTGCACACATGCACTTTTCAATACACATTATTTTTCAAGATACTTTTCTCGCTTTTTGGATTAGAAACTAATCCTTAAAGCATGGATTTATATTTTAGGATCTCTTGATCCCTCCAGTTCAAATATATTTGTGATCCCTTAAGGATGGAGGTGTCCTTAAGACTTGATCTCTTTTATTTTTGGTTTTTCTCTTATGGAATAGAATATTCCTAAGGGTGAATCCTTGATGGGTTGACTAGTGAGTAGCCACATTCACTAGGTGGTTCAATTCCATCTTTCCAGTTGCACTGTTTCCTTGTGGGGTTCACAATGGGACATAAGTTCTCATTGGGTGAGATAATCACACACACACTCTCTCTCTCTCTCTCTAGAGATGTCTCTCTTATTGTGATCATGAAGTTGATGAAGAATTGATTCCCTGGGGGCTTGAGGTTTCTCTTTGTCCCTTTGATTATGATAAGATTATCTTTTCATTATGATCTCCTTTACCAAGAGTTTGCGTCGAGTCCATACTCTTGCTAAAGTGGGGGCTTAATGTATCATCTTAAAATGGAAGCACTTCCATGTTAAGAGCATTTAGCCCTTTGAGTGAGTGGTCTGGGGTCATGTTTAGTGCCTTGATCATGTCCTTTCATGTATCTGGTTGTTCCCCCCTATTCTGCTTCTCTCCTCCTTATTTCCAGCCTTTTCCGGATAGTTTTCTCTGAGAATCTAGAGTTTATGACTGTTTGGGTCAAAGAAAACCTGGTAGGGTCAAGGATGACCTAGACCCCAACCTAGGTTAGGGATGACCTCAACCCTGACCTAGGGTGGTGTCTACCTCATCCCTGACCATAGGTCTAATTTTTAGATTCTGAGAGTTTCGGGATATCGGGTTTTAGAAAGATTTCTTTTCCCACTTTCGGGTCGGCCATTTCAGGTTTTAGAATGGTAAATCCTTAAATTGAATTTAATTTGGGTCCATTTATAGGGGTTAAGGTTAATTGGGATTTAATTCTCCAATGTCAGCCTTCTCTAGAGGTTTGTGCCCTAGCTCACTATAAAAGGAGGCCTTCCTCTCTCATTTTCAACAATCCACTTTCATGATCAAGACATCAAGTTTTGCAATCAAGAAAGAAAGAAGGAGAAGGAAATCCAACAAGCATTCACTCATCTTTAAGACTAGCATTCAAGCATTCAAGCATTCATCAAGGAGATCCATTGTTAGCCCTTGAAGGATTCAATCTCTTTGGAGCCCCCTTGAAGATTTCTCCATCCATATTCATCCAAGCCTCTTCCTATGCAAAGATCCATTAAAAATTTGTGTTGAAGATCTAATGCCATTGATTTGATACATCCTACACACTTCTACCTTCATTTGGAGAATCCCTACTTGTGGGTTCAAGAATTCAAATCCTCTACAAGGACTTCAACATAAGTAAGGTGAATAGTTCCATTTACTTTGTTTATACATATTGCAATTTCAATTCAATTTCAAGGTTAATTCCTAAATTGGGGTTTGACCAAGGCAAACCCCTCATCCAAACAACAAAAACCCTATTTTTCTTGTAGGTACAGGTACAGGACTGCGAATCAGAGCTTGGATCTGAGTACCCTTTTCAATGAACTTCTGAGATTCATGAATAGATTTTCTGTCAGAGCTATTTTGGGTTAAGGACAACCTTTAGTAGAGGGTAGGATCCTTCCCCAGGGTAAGACCTTGCCCCGCTATCTGGGTCAAGGACTACCTACTTCCCGAAAGACAAAAGTTTTCTAGGTTTTCTCTGTCTCGACATTTCCAGTTTGAAATAGGCTGCAGAATTGCTCAAAACTGTGCATAAACATCAAAAATCAACATTTTCCAGATCTACCCTATTTTGAGGTTAGTATTTTCCTTCTATTTATTTCAGATTTTAAGCATATACTCTTCATAGAGAAATATAAGGTTTTCTCCTTCATTCATATTCTCCATAGATTGATTCTTTTGTGTATTAACCTTTTGGTTGATCAATTTGGATCTCTCCTTTGGGAATTTGGATTTACAAGTAGATCTCATATTCCCCCCTTTCATTCATTTTAATCAACCACTATTTTATATCATTCACATGGGTCTATTGGATAAACCCTAAGTACCTATATATAGGGTCACCCTCTTTGTTTGGGTTGTACTCTCAAGTAGATCATAGTGATATTCTTCCATGCCCACAAATGTGCCAAGATGACCCTTTCTGATTAACTCTTTCCCTCTGTGTAGACAATATCATGAAGCTCATGATACATATCTACCAAGAGAGAGGGTCCGCATGCCATGTGTCGAGGTTGAGATAATAGATCCATAACAAGTCTGCCCCAGCCATACTAGAATCCTCTCTAACTCTTGTTAGCACCCAAGACTTGACCGATCAAAGAACATAGTATACAATCCATAGGGTAATCATCGCTATAATTGTCCATCATATGCTCCCATAGGATGACGTGGTCCAAGATGGTGAAGTCTCCAAAAATGGTTTGCATGGTCGTGATCCCATCAGTAGGAGACTGATCAAAATATATCTACAAGATCCAATTTCAGTATCAGTATCAACATCAACAACATTGAACATAACATATGACTTAATCAAGAATCTGCAATCATTATGGATACTTACCGACTCTCCATGGCAGGGGATGGGTAGAATATGGTACACATCCTCTAGTGTCACCGTGACCTCTCTAGTAGGAAGATGGAACATATTATGCTAAGAATGGAATCGCTCAGCGAGCACAATCTATAATCAATGGTTCACCCAAATATGGGGCATCTGCAGTAACTCTCTAAGTCCCATGGACTTAAGGTACCCCTCTCATCAACAGATAATCAGGGAACAAGGTGAAGACCCACTAGGTGAGGAGCCCTAATGGCTAGGTCTGCAAATTGACATTGCATCACAATTAACACAAGTAGAAATGCATCAGAATATAATACAGATATGTTAGAAAGTGACTAAAAGCATCAACAAAACATCAATAGAAGATCTAAGTACTTTTAGTCAAGTTTCCAAGCAGTCAAAAACTCAGAAAAAGAAAAATGACATTCACAATTTAGTTTTATTTCGTATGACATTTCCTAACATACTGGTGCGATATTTCAGAATGGTGCAATATTTTGCACCATATCATATGACTAATGGGTCCCACTGGAGTGATACTTTATAAAAATTCCATACGACACTTTAGAGTTGTGTGAAATATTGTACGACCTTTCTCAATAAAGCCATGTGACA
Organism: Chamaecyparis obtusa; assembly: GCA_027943335.1. Lineage (NCBI taxonomy): Eukaryota > Viridiplantae > Streptophyta > Pinopsida > Cupressales > Cupressaceae > Chamaecyparis > Chamaecyparis obtusa. Next base: position 1,070,183 of record BSBK01001242.1, on the reverse strand, counting down.
TTCCATATTTTCATACAAAAAATTTCAAAAAGAATTAAAAAATGTGCTAAAATAGCAATAAATGAACCAAACAAGGAAATTTTTTTGATGACTTACCACTTGTGGGTACCCTGGAGGCCAGTTGTGCAATCGCATAAGCTCGAATCAGTGCTACTCATCTATCTTCCATCGAGAAGCTTTATCTCACTCTAGATTTGCTAGAAGAGAAAAGGCACAAATGATTTGAAAATGACCCTTTGGGCCCCTTACATAATATTTTGACCTAATTTTTCAAAGTCTCAGATTTCTGCAAAAATTGCACCCTTACCTAATTTCGGCATCGTGGATCCATTTTCGGGATCAAAATCAAAATCCAGCTTCATTTTGACTATTAAAATCATGTTTTAAAATTATTTCCTCCTACATGCAGCTAACTAGCCCTTTGAGGATAATTTCTTTGATCTTTTGAGGCAATCATCATCTTCTCTCTCTTCCATCATTCCTTCATCATCCTTTCTTCTAGTTTTGACCTAACATTATTGCTATATTTTTTAAGTCAACCTTTTTCACACTGGGGAAAATTTCCATCACTTGGTGGTCAAACTTAGTCTTGTGCACTTAATCAATCATTTGGAACCTTATCTTATCTTGATTTGATCAAATCTATCTTATCTCATGTCTGCATCTCCTTACCTTATTTTGATTTCAATCCAAAGGGGGCAAGAGTAATCTATCATATATCTTTTAAACTGTAATCTTATCTATCTCTGCTAGTTCTCATTCGATCAAGTTCAGGATTAGCTACTTTTTTGTGCTTTGTTCGATCAAGTTCGGAGTCATATCTATCTTATCAAACTTTGCTAGTTCTCATTCGACTAGGTTTGAAATTAGCTATCTATTTGTGGTCTGTTTGATCAAGTTTGGAGTTAGATGTCTATCACCTATCTTAATATCTATTCTTTGACTCAATGTGTTCCTAGATCACTCACACATTAGTCAAAGAGGCACAAATGTAATCACCCAAAAATGGTCTAGTAAACCTTGAGCTCCACTCTAACATTAAATATTAAAATACTAGACCTTATCTTATGCTTAATAAATCTTATCTCTTGATAAAATTATCACTTTAATCATTTATTTAATGATATCCTAAAGTTTGACCACTTTATTCTAAGTCTTATTTGATTAAAAGAACATGTCCCCTTTTAATTAAATAAAATCCACTTTATCCTATGTGTGCACATGAAAAAAGAATTTCCTAGTTTGAAAAAAAAGAGAAAAAGACAAAAGTGGAATCTCTTTTACCTCTTAATCCTCACCACTCATTTCTACCTAACCATTCTCATTCATTCAATTTTGCCTGTTGAGAATCTTGTATCCTAAAGTCGAAATAGGGATTATTCTCCACCCTTGGATTTTGACTCTTAATATCCACTGTCCATTGCTCTTTAAAAGGAGACTCTTTCTTCACTCTTACATTGTTAGGTCATTCATGCTAGTGTTATGCTATCATTTTGTTTACTTGCATTCTTGAGAGAATTATAATTTACATGCATTCTAGCTTAGCATTTCCTTATTGTATTTAGCTTAAATCATATAGCTTAACTGGAGGTATTGTAATCTTGTTAGATTAATTTTGATTTCTTGTTCTTCCATTTGCATTCTAGTTTAGATCTTGTATTTTATTTAGATTTCTCTCATTCTTGCATTATCATTCTGAATCTTTCATTCTATGGTGCACCTTGCAAGGGTTTCTTATTGAGGTTCATTTGAGAGCTACTATCCATAATGTTTATATTTTTGCACGTTGTAGATAGGAAGTTATAAGTCAATTCTTGAGATATCCCTCTTCATGGATTCTCTCAAGAACAATGGTTTATAGAAGTGTGTCACCTTTTTATCACACACATAGAAGGCACCGCTTGCATCATATGAACCCATGGCCATCAAAGAAGAAAATTATAAGCAAGTGGTAAATCAAGGACTTGACACACACCATCTCTTTCCACATGTCCCACTCTGATAGGTAAAACCACAAATCCTTTGGAAGATATTTCCTCTTCATCAAAATCTTTCATTGTGATATTTCTTCTTGGGTCAAAAACATGTTCTGAAAATCCCAGTTGTTTCATAAGATTAAATGTGCATATGTTCAAACCAGTGCCTCCATCTATCAAGACACACTTAAATTGATGTTTATGAATTAAGACTTCAATGTGTAATGATTGATTATGTGGATGACTCAATGATTTATCATTAAGAAAAAGACAAATAGTGTGGGGAATTAAAATGACCAACCATAGCTTGGAATTTGTCCACATCTAGGTCTTTTGGAACATTGGTCTTAAGTAAGGATTGATCAAGAATCTCTCTATTGACCAAAGAATTTTTTAGCAATTCTAGAATGGAAATTTGAGCATGGGTACATTGTAACTGATCCACTAGGCTGTAATTTTCCATTGGAGGTGATGTCAATTATTTGAATATTGGTTTAGAAGTTGTTGTGGTAGGTTACTTTAATGTGGAATCTCCTTTAAGTGTGAGCTTATCTTGACTCTTCTTCATAGTGTTAGAAGATTCTAATTTGTCTTGTACTCCCTTGAGAGTAATCATGTTAATAGGTTGTTCACATGGTTCCAACATATTGATCGCATTATCATAGTTAGTGTATGTTTGATTGATCCTATTGCCTTTAGACGATTCACATTTCTTGTAGTTAGGAAATGTCTGTTGGAATGCTTTGTGATCATTGTTTGTATGATGTCCATCAACTTTTACCTTACCATCTTCTATTAAATCCTGAATGACATGCCTCAACTTCATACAATTATTAGTCTCGTATCTTTTATTCTGATGGAAATCAATATAGTCATTATCTTTCCACCATATTGGTTTCACTTCTGGCTCCCAAGGTTTTGATTTAAGGATTGCAATGATTTTGTTGTCTAGAAGTGATTTTAGGACTAACTTAAGTGCATCTCCCAAAGGTGTAAATGTACATTTAGGTTTTGATAACCAAGGCTCATTCTGATTGTTGGATTTGTTAAAAGTCTTAGGAGTTGTTGGTCTCATTGTTGTTGTATTGGAACTCTTGTTTTCTTGCAAAATTTTAGGAAGATTGAACACCTCAGGTTTTGACCTTGCGTTAGGTATGTCCACAACTCCATCATTGACCACATGTTTATTCTTATTCCAATATTTATACTTATCCTTATTTTTGTTAGAGTAGTACTTGTATTTATTTTCTTTATAGATAGTGATTTCTCCCTTTTTAATCAATACTTCCTCAATCTTGAGCGCACTATCTATAATTTTGTCAAAACTTGGTGGACCCTGAAGTTGTATTGGATAGTTCATTTCAAGAACCAAATTATTAATGAAGATATCCATATTTTTACTTTCAAGTATTTGTCTTAAATATCTTGCAAAGATTCTTCTCCATCTTTGTAAAAATGATAGGAATGGTTCACCACTTCTTGTTTTGTGTTACATAAATCTAGCATGGTCACCATGTGTTGTATGTTATAGGAGTATTGTTGGATAAATTTCTTGACTAGCTCTTCAAACATTTTGATTAATGTGGGTAACTTAGAAAACCAATCCGTTTCTTGTCCTCCCAAGCTTCTTGGAAATAACCTCATCAAATAGGTTTGTTCATGCATGAACTCCATACTTAAGGTGCAAAATTATCTTACATGATCTTGTGGATCCAAGTTTTTGGTATACTTATCATATTTGGGAATTTCAACGTATTGTGGAAATGGAATCATACACACCTCATTGTCGAATGGGAAATGACAAATATATTCCAAGGAGTATTATTTTGATGGTTTATCTTTCTCCTTCTTTAAGTCTTGGATCTCGGTTTATAGTAGGAGAAATTTTTGGGTCAATATGGTAATAGGAGTATCCATTTCTCTTTGTTTTAATTGATTTACATCAAAACATTTAGGTAAATTTACTCCCAAGGATGCCAAGTCCAAAAAGTATTTTTCTTTATTCTCTTCTAATGTTCTTTCAAGTAGTTTCTGGAACTGATTACTATAACACCCCTCCAACCCTAACATGTTTTATATCCCTTTGGAAGTTAGAGGAATTTTATAGAAACTTATAGGCTTGGATAAGAGTAGGTTTATTCTTGAAGGTTGAATAAAAAATTCATTCTTAACTATAATACTTTCACTTTCATTTAGGTAGTGATAAATTTTTTTGGTATATTCTTGCACGTGTACTCATCTCTTCTTATGATTTCATGGGGTCCTGATGATATCGAGGCACCTAATAAATTTATATGAGCTAATATTTATCAATGGTTACAATCTCTTAGATAAATTAGGGTCAATATTTATACTTGGGTGCTTAAAATTTAATTAATAAGAAAATGCTATGGTTTCCACATCTCTTTAATGGTTTGATTATTTGATTATAATTATGATTGACATGACTATCATTTGATGATTACATGAATGACCATGACTATCTCTATGAGACTAACCATACGTATGTGATGGGTTATGACCTAACCCTTATACTTGTAGTACCCTCTCTAGTAGTTATACTTGTTACATTGAAGTTGGATAGGATTGTGACATTCTAGAATTTATGGACTTTATGTTTCTTCCTTACCTTACTAGATTTAGATGATAGTATGTTTTCAAAATTGTAGATTATGATTTTTGTGTCGAATAATATGCTCAGGACCATTATCTTTTATGCTCATGTATATATGATTTGGTTTATCCCTTGCGGTTGATAATAAGAATTATCTCACTAAATTAATGATTCATACTTTTTGTGTATATTCATGATTATGATTATTGGTCTAACCCTGCTAACCCATGTTATGGTCTATATGTATCCTACTTGGCGTGGTTTTCAGATGAGAAGAGGTAGTCATAGTCACTCCCATGGGAGATCTACATGATGTCACACTCCTCCTCCCTTGTATGTGTGTGTGTGTTACTTTCAGATTGATCGGTGATGCAGGTGTGTGAAGCTACTAGGCATTGACTCCACCTGGTTACATAGGTCTAAGCATGCCTTAAAATTATCAAACCAGTTGCTGTTGTTTGGAGATGGTCCACAATTCACACATGGGAAAACCCTATATTTTTAATTATTTTGTCTAGTCTCTTGGTGGATTTGAGTTCCTTATTTTATATATCCTTTGATGTAGGTCTTGTTTATATGGTTATGAGATGCGTAGGATTATGATGTTTATTCTCTCTCTCTCTCTCTCTCTCTCTCTCTCTCTCTATGTGTTAATCATATATAAAAAGTATGCATATATGGGTGCACATGTATATGCATACCTTTATATATTTAGTTATTGATTTATAAGTAGTTACTCTCATGAGTGTATTAGTGATGATCATGATTCTATGTATTTTGATGCATATTGTAGCTTTAAATAAATAAAATAAATACAAAGTGAATAAATAAAATATAAATAATAAATAAAACTAATTAACTACTCCTACCTTATCTCTATGTCTTACAATCTCTCTTGTATGTCTTGATAGTGTAGAGGGTGGGAGTGGAACTTGGGACCTCCGATTTGTAAGGGGTCCCAAGTTGCCATTGCGGTAGTGACTTCCTTGAGAAGCATACCCAAATATATTATATTTATATAAGAGTTAGTTGCTATTATTTATAATAATAATAATAATAATAATAATAATAATAATAATAATAATAATAATAAACTATATAGGTGGAGTTAAATTATTTAATATTATTCTTTGGGGTTTGTTAGTACGGGAAGGGTAGGTAAGTTGGTTTTCACCAACGAGTAAAACCGCCTACCTAATGAATTAAATTAATTAGTTATTAAATAATCTTACCTGAACATTAGAGAAGGGAAGTTGCTCCAGGGGAAGCAAATCCCCCAACCTCTGCAAATGTTAAGAGGATTATATAATTAGAATCCTTCCATGTAAGGAGGGAGAAAAAAAGAGAGAGGGAAAAATGACGGATTTTTAAAAGAGGAATTTAGGCGAGATTTGAGAATTTATGAATTAATTTGCAAAGAGAGAGTAGGATTTTTATTCAAATGCCTGTGAGAAAATTGGTGAGAAGAGAATAATAACATTGGGAGTTCATGTGAGAGACCTGATAGTGAAGGATCAAAGGAGGGCCTGCATGAAGGGGATTTTTGGAGGTTGCAGAGAAGGATTGCTCAGGAAGTTGCATAAGGATTGGGAGAAGGCTAGGCTCAGGGAAAGTGTTGTGTCAGGAACCTCCATCACATGATCCAGGTAGGCTTTTGAATCCAAAAAAATCCTCCTTTGTGTGTGTGTCTCTCTCTTCTCTCCTATTGCTCATGGTTCTCTTCTTGTGTGTTTACTTATCTCTCGAAGGTTAGAATTCAATTTCTTAAAATAAAACTATAATAACCTTAACAATAATCTACATGAAGTGAACTAGAAAACCTATAGTTAGGGGATGGGTTTTTAATACAATATTTATTCTAAATCTGGGAGAGAAAAGTTTTAGTATTAAAAATTATGGAACCTGGCTCCTTTTGTTTTTTATATTGTAGGACTAAAAATTTATGTACAGGTATAAGTAAATTTAAAAATAATTAAAATAGTAATAATAATGCTGAAATAATAAACATATTAAATTAGATGTTATTTTAAGCTTCTGAATTATTTTAATAATTAAAGATTATCATTTTTAGCTTTATAATATTTTATTTTGATAGATTTGTTTAATAAGTTCTTTGTTAAATTAAATAAGGGAGATTATTAGATTTTATATTTAACAATGTTATATATATGATAAATCTTGTTGGCAAAAATCTTTTAAACTTTTAGTAAAACAATAAGAGAAATTATGGGAAAATAATAAGGAAGAAAAATAAGGAGATATTATAGGAGAAAAAAAGAAAAATAAAAAAGAAAAGATCAAAAGAAATAAGTTAAAAAATGGAACATTACTTTATAACATAAGGTATAAAAAATTAGAAGAAAGAAAAGGGGTTTAAATAAATAAAAGAGAAATATTTTTCTTTATTAAAGTTTGTTTAAATTATTTCAAGTTTTAATTGTTTAAAATTTTAAATTTAATTAAGTTAGAATATAATAAATTTAGCCCATTTATTTTCATTATTTTATTTTATTCCAGGTGATGTGGAAATTAATTAAAAAAATATAATATAAGATGTTAACTTTAGTTTATATAAAGTTTGAATGTAATTAAAGTTTTAACTTAATTAATAATGAACAATAAACTAAGTGTATTAATTTTATAATAAGCTTAAATTTTATAAAGATTAATTTATGTTAAATTAGGAATCTATTTTTAGATATCATAATTAAACAATTTATAGATATGGATGTTAGGTCCTATGTGTATATTTTGATGTTTGTTAATTCCAACTTTATTGATTTTTTTGTAAGGATTATAGTGTTACCTTGTATCCTGTACGTGTCTCTAGGAATTGTACCTCCCTTTACACTTACCTTTATGCTTTTATATTTGGAATCATTGTGAGAACTCTACTTTTGTTGTGTGTCATCTTTTGTCTTAAGAGTTAGGTTTTGTCCTAGTGGTATGGGCCGTAGGAAAACACCAAAAGGACCTAAGAGATGGATTTCTATGAGAAGGTATAAACTCTAGATAGCCTATTTTGTTGAGTAAGGTTCCTATGTGCCCTAGGTGAGTGGCTCACCATAGGATCCGACTGAGGAGGCTGAAAGGATAACCTTTGGGTGAGTATGGAAAATAAAACCTAATATAATTCAAAATTGGTTGGGAATGGGTAAGGGATTTAATAAAATTTTAAAAAGATAAAAAAATGGATAATGGCCCGTATAGGTCCTGTTGGAGTATTGGGGTCATTATAGCTATTGAGGCAGGCCGCATGAGGGTGCCATGATACATGTTTTCTAGGAAGGATCCCAACACATAGGACTATGTGATGACACTCACTTGGTCAACATCCTAGGGAGCTCCTCTCTTGGGCTTTTTTTGTGTTTCTTTGTTTCTTCTTCTTTCTAGTTTGGTCGGTTGTCCCTCAACCTTAGACTACCGTAGTTTCCTTGTGTGAATAATGGTTCTATCTCCTAACATAGGGGAGTGGACGTTTGTGGATCCATGTGGTTGGGTGGTGATTCTTTTTGAGGTATTGTTTGTGTTCTTGCTTTTCATGGAGCATCTGAATCTGTTGAAGACATTCTCCCTATTCTCCATATTGTATCATGTGAAGAAAATTGTAAAGATATTGTAAAGTGTTATTCATATTCATGTAAGCCTATAAGACCTTGTATTGTAAAAGATATATTGTAAGCATTCATGTAAATGGGAAGGGTATCTCCAAGAAAATTATGAGAAATAAAATCAAGATGTATTATTGTTGTTGAAAGAAAATTACAGTTAAGAATATGGAAAGTGTAATTCTTGAAAGAATACATGAATTTAAATGTGTTAATGTTATTTCATGCTGAAAAAGAAAGAGATATTTGTTTTAGTACACTTGTCTCTCTCTATACTTTCTCTTATGTGGTTAAATGGATCAGAGGAATTTCTATCTTTAGTTTATGTTAAATCTTAATGCACTATGAAAAGTGTTTTTAAAGGAATAATCATGTAAGGGAACCTATTAGGACTTTAATACCCAGTTAACTTAAGTAAGTCCAAAAAAATTTATTCTTTTCTCTTGTTTTTTGTCTTGTCCTTTCGATTTCCCTGGCGGGGCATGACACTTACTCCTTTTGCATTTCTAGTAATCTTCTTATATTGGTTCTTCATCGCTATCAAAGTTATAACGATGTCTATGATTATCTTCATTTCCTTGGTTTTATCGATTCTCTTTATCTTCTTGATCATCCTGATTGTTATTTCGCTCATCCTAGTCATAGTTAAGATTCAACATGCTGGTAGTATCAAGGGTTTTTGTGTGAGTAGTACTTTGAGTAGGTATATTTGTTCAAAATAAAGGATTTATCCTTAAATTTTCTCCTTGTCCAAAGGTAAGCAGTCTTGGGATCTCTTTTGAAAAAGGATTTTGCTTCAAATTATATGCTTTGTGTCTGGTATTAACCATGAAAGTGTTATATAATAATTTCCCAAGTGTCTCGATGTGTCAAAAACATTTGATAGTGTCAAAGTGTGTTTGTCCAAGGTTGTAAATGTAGGTTTGATAAGGTAATGTGATTCTGACTGATAAGTTCCAGTGTCAGAGGGTTAGAATGCCCTTATGTTGAGTTGGGAACTGAGTAGACTTGATTTGGGATAAGACGACATGATTTGACAAGGAATGATTAAAAACCAAATAGGTATGCAGGGTACACTCAAGAATTTATTGATTCAAACTTCCAGGTTTACTAATTGTAACAACTAAACCTGATAGAGGGTCCAAAAGGGTATCCAAAAATGTAGAGATCTTGATTTTGACATGTGTGCAAGTATCCACTACCCTAGATGCGACACTCTAGATGTGACGCTTTACTGGATGTGACTGAAGACAGACTATATGCGACACTTCCCCTAGATGCAACTAAAGATAGACCCTATGTGATATTTCCCCCATATGCAACTTAGGATTAATCAGATGCGACATTGTGACTTACCAAATGTGACACTTTACCTCAGATGTGATACTGTGTGAGTTTATTTTTGTTTTTGCAAGTTTTTTCCAAATTTTGATGAATTTTGCTAACTACCAGGGGTTGTCTGTCGACTTTTAGGGGGTCTAATTGTCTAATTGCTACTTGTACTTTTCTAATAGGTTGAGGTCATTTATCTTAGTTATTAATTCAAGCGCGTCAAATAGATTGTTTTAAACACCAAGCACACCTACTTTTCCCTATAGACTTGGTAGAGATTGGAAACACTTGATCAATGAATTAGGAACACACCCAAGGACTCCTTAGAATACAACAAGCCAATCAACACGCAATATATGATGGCAGTCATATTAGTCAAGTAGTAACATCAATGGGGGATCAATATAATGATTTTCTTGGGGAAATTACTATTTGCGTTGCACAAGCATAACCAACCTTTCAAAGGTAGTTCAAGTGGTCACTAGACTAAAGTGTCTAATTCAATCATCCATTCATAACCATTTCCCATAGTCTCTCACTAGGCAAGATTGAGGCCTATATCCCTATGAGTACCTAGATGTGTGGTCTCGCAAGTGAGATTCAAGCGGCTCCACTCTACAAAACACCCAAGCATGTCCAAGGAAAGATCAAATCCATTTTCTAAGGACAAAATGATTAATTCTCCCAAGATTTTAATCTCAAGGAAGCATATTAATTACAGTGAGGTGGATGAGTTGGCGTCTACTTGTTCTCACTTGGGTCATTCTCGGGAGCTTTTTACCTCAACTGGCAGGCCCTCTAAAGATTAAAATAGTGAAATAGATCAGATCCAAGGGTTTAAGGTTCTGATTCTCTCAAAGAGAGAAGAACATACTTCTCTACCTCTTCACTTTTTTCAAGAACATCAAACAAATTCATTTCCAAGAATTTTGAATTTAATAACCACTCAATTTGATGTTTGAGTTTCTGATTTCTCCACTTGGAAGAAAGAGCATAATCCTCTGATCAATTTGAGGTTGAATCAAACTTCTAACTTAATGCCTAATAAAATTTAAGAAAGCACATCATTTTTAATACTCTTTAAAGGAAATATGCACACAATCCATTAGTAGTCTCTTTTTGGATCTTTATTCTTGGACAATTTGACCTGCAATCACTAGTTAGGCTATTGAAATCATCAAAATATATCAAATTAACCCATTAATCATTAGAAATCTTAATTCTACAAATTGAAATATCAGATGCAATTAAGAATTTACTAAATGTGATTAAGAATCCCAAATGCAAGCTTTATAAATGCGAGCTTTCCCAGATGCGATTAAGAATATACCAAATGCAACAAAGGACCCCAAAATATGATTAAGAATTTACCATATGCGAGCTTTTTTGAAGGTGATTCACGAAATCCAAGATGTGACTTTGTTTCAACCCAATGCGACTATTCTTTCTGAATGTGATCCTTGGTTACTAACGTGATTCTGAACCTGGAAAAAGAGTTAAATTGCTAAAAAAAATGGTGAGAAATCTAAGGCTAGGCCCCACGGTGGGCACCAAAAATGTAAGTGTGAATATTGTACCTACAAGCTGCAACACAACACTTCAATATAACATTAATTTGTCAGTCCATTAGCAATCAATTATCAAATTTTAGAACAAAGATTAACTACAAGAGCATCCTATTGCTCTCTAACTAGAAAGAGTCTAATTAAGATCAAGATAGCTCTCAAAATTAGATCCTAATCAGTGACATTACAGTAATAGAATGAGAGATTTAGATATATGCAATTAACTAAACAAGAGAATTGAATTGAAAACTAGTAAATTCTATTATCAAATTGAAAGTGAATTTAAGGAAGATGTACAATTGAGAATTAAAATCTATAGCATGTAAGTATGAATGGAATTAATTTACATGATGAAAGCTTTGAAAACCTTCCTTTTATAGAAAGTGTGATAAATCCAATGGTTGAGATTAACTTGAGATTAAGGGTTTCCCTTCACTCTCACTTGATCCATGTGAGTGATCCATGTGACTAACTCTTGATTGGTTGCATTTTCCCTTGTTGTTCCTTGAGAGGTGACATGTAAGTCGGAGTCATTTATTAATTTATTTTATTTAATTTCCTTAGCCATGTATTTAATGAGTTGGATTTAATTAATTCATGCCAAGGATAATTAATAGGATTTTTTGATCAATTGATGAGATTTGTGATTTTGATTATTTATGCCAATTTATTGATAATTAGACTGACATTATTAGGGAATTGATCTTGGGTTAGGGAAAATATGGCCTTTGGTTCTATTATCCCATTTTAGGGTGATTACACATGCTTGCCCAACATTCTCAGTCAAGAAATCATCTCTTGGTGGAGGAATGGGAGGCAATTTTGGAATGTCAATCTTTGTTTTCTATTGACATTGCTCTATTTTAGGTGCATAGAAATACAATATTAAGGTTCTCGGGGTAATGAAGTCAATGCCATTGGTGGGATTATATAGGGGGTCACTGTTGTGTTCCATCTTGTCTTTACTATTTTTGGATCATGTGAATTTAATATGAAAGGATGCTATCTAAGACTAAGGTATATGCAAGACAATTAGGACCACTAGGTTATTTTATGGTTTATTGTTTGTAAAGTCGACTTGTGGCTATGTTGTATAAAAGGAGGGTTGGGGTAGAATAGGAGGAGGCATGAAAGTGTGGAGTTTATTTCTAGTGGCTAAGTGTTGGCTTGGGAAACCATAAGGTTTCGTGGTGTTTTGCGAGCTCAAGTTTAGATCTGTCTTGGTGTTTCTACCAGTTTGCTATTGTGATACAGATCTGGGCTAGCTAAGAAATAATTGGATCCTATGATCTTGTTGTATTTGATGATGTATTGGCCGTAATCAAGAAGTCCTTAGAACTCAACATATTGCATGTAATTGACATTTGATGATAATAAAGAGTTGAATCTTGTTATATCTTGCTTTTGCATTGTTGTTCCATTGTGTGTTGTATTGGCTACAAGGTTTGGATTGTCCATTCTTGGATCCTCCATCCTTGACTGCATCATAATGAAAAATATGAATGAATGACTAAAATTATGTCTATGGTGTAGATAAATAACCTAAGAAAGATTCTTGAAAAGTTGAATGTAAACATCCTAAGGAAAGACCCAAATGATTTTGAGGACTATCTCGACTTCAGTTTTTGGAATAAATAAAATGACAATTCTGACAATGATGTCTATGAATAAGACAATTTTTGACAAGAATGACAAGTGCCTAAGATAAGGCAGATAGACAAGACGATAATCAAATTTCAAGGAAGTCAAGATAATGTGCAAAAACACTATATAATTGTCCTAAAAAGATGTACCCTCTAATTTGGAAGATGACTCTAGAAAGCACAATACTTGATCCTAAGATATGCAAGCTATATTTTTAGATTTTTTGGATTATTGGATCTAAGATGATGAAAATACATTATGATAAGCAAGGTTCAAAAATCTAAATGTAATAATTCCCCCTAAAATGTGAGGTATGAACTTCTAATATGCAAGGGTATGCTGATCATAAAATTCTGGATAAAGGACAAATGATATGTTTAGGATCCATGTTGTTTTGTTGCTCTATGTAGGAAACTATTTAGGAAAATTTATGATGATGTGCAAATACAATCACATACTCATAAATATGGTTGTAGGATTGTTTGAAAAAAATTTCTCTATGTATATTCAGTAACTTTTCCAAGTTACAAGTTTTCACACGATGTGACACAATGAAAAATAGAAAAAAGTAGTCTAATCTAAGGTCAAATGGCTTCAATGAAATATTTTTGGCCCATTTCTTGGATGCCCATCATCTCACACTACTAGAACTTAAAATTTCTCTTGTAGGCACCCATGGTTTTTCCTTTTACCAAGTATTTTTGTGGTGTTAATGACGATCTCTTTCAATAAAACAATACCCTAGGACACACATGATGGGGATCTTGGGGGAAGATTCTTCCCTCCCCTCACACTAAAATAAGATAATGATTTGGAGGTGAATTGGGTAGCCTCTAATTAATAGGGTTATAGTCAAATCTATGGAGTCTCCCCAATCGGTTTGTACACATGTGAGACACTAAAGTCTCTAGTTGACCATGAAAACTCCTTAGGGACGTAGGCCCAATCTAAACTATCATCAACACACCTTGCCCGAGCTTGGTTAGATATAAGAAAATTATGGGTTTTACCCCACGTCTTATTTCTATATTAACCAAAAGGATTGTCTAGTTTGAGGTCATCCTCTAGTGGTTAAATGCACCCCCATACATGCCTCTCTAGCTAAAAAAGGATTTTAATCTAATAGAATGTGCAAGTGCACCGAAAACTCAAGGTACATGGTTAAGTGAATTAAGCACCAAAAATCAAATGTTAACTAATCTACAAATCATCCATACAAGCACATGGGTTCATTTTTAAGCACCCAACCAACTGAGATTTGCCTTGTTCAATTTTAATGCAACAATCTCAAATGTATTTTTCCTCTGTTCAATTCTTTGTCGCATGTCAATTTTAAGCACCAAATAAAAACATGAGTTTTTGTTGTTTTCTCATACAATGTTTTTTTTAGGTGCACTAAAAAGGAAAGTGAATTAATTTTAGATTAAAAGTTAACACTGTTTCCACGCCAAAAGTTAGAAAATTAAAAATTAGAATAAAAAACCTAAGACCTAGCAATAAAATTTGATATTCCTTAAGTACATTTACATTAACACAAAGATAATAAATTTTTAGTGATTCTACTTACCTTGTCTGATTATGTGTTGAAGATCCCTTTGTATTTGATTTTTGCTTCCAATTCTATAATTCGTAGTCTACAAGTTGGTCCTTTGTTTTGCTCTCTCTCTCTCTCTCTAACACTGGATTTTAACAAATAAAGTGCGTTGTTTTACAGTATAAAATACAATTTTCTTTTAAGAAAGAGAAGGTTTTTTACAATTATGACTATGTCTTTCTACCGTAACAAGTGTGTCACTTTAGGCATATAAGTGAAAATTTTGAAGTAGATAAGTGCATTGTTTTAAGGTAGTAAGTGTGTCATTCTGATTGGATGACTGGAATTTTACCTGTTACCAGTGACAAATATAAATCTAGAGACAAAAGAAAAGTAGCATCTTGATTGTGAAAAATTAGTGCATCAATGTTAAATAACCCAGTATGATAATCAAGAATTAAAGCCAAAATTACTGCGATCAAAACTGAAAACAAAATAGATATAACTATTAGAGAAAAAAACAAAAAGAAGGAAGTGTGTAGCATCAAAGTGTTAAGTGTGTCATTATAGGTCCATGTGTGCATCAGTTCATTATACCATCTACGACGATTTGATAGTACAAGTGTGTATTTTCTGAAAGTTATGTGCGTCAATTTAGTATTTTTATTGCATTGATTTAAGAGGATAAGTGCATTGATTTAGTATTGTGAGTGTGTCAATTCATCTTGTAACTTAAGTCAAATTAAACCCATGTTTGCACAATACATAAAGAAAATCAATTTTTTAGAGGCTTGATGCTTCACGTCGGGTTCACCATTATAATCATGGGTTTGTTCATATCTAAAAACTTATAATTCAACACAAATCTAACCACAAAATATTTTTTTAATCACGGTTAGTATTCCCTAATATCAAAAGAGGAAGCAAGGAAACAAAAAGCATAAACAATTAGTAAATTGAAAACAATTCAAACAATGCATATGCAAATCAGATTTAGTCCTCCTCTATTTTTATCCTTCCTAATGCAATGTGGGCTCTTAGTTTCAAGCTCAAGTGTGACAACATAAGAATTCAAGAGTCTATAATTCAAGTCATTTTGAGATATGTGACTTAACTCTCTATTTATAAGAATTTTGGGGTTTCAATCATGATCCCTTGAATGGCGAGATTTATTATCAGTGATTGAAGAGTGAGCTTAGATTGATTGAAGAGTTGACTTACTTAATTTCCGTGCCAACAAGATTGATTGATTTGTTAAGTGAATGGATTGAGAAGTGAAGTGAATAGATTGAAGAGTTGTTTAGGCAAATGGATCATAAGACTGATTAGATTGATTTGAAGACTGAATAGATTGATTAGTCAGGAAAAGGATGAATTGAAGAGTTTACTCACTTGATTTGTTTTTCAATTTGAATATAAGATGCTATTTTTTGTGAATTTGAATACAATTTCATAGTTAAGAGCCTTGTGTGTGTTCATGAAATTCATTCATCCATCTAATTAGTTGGTGTTAGTTGTTAAATGATTTTTTTTTGTGGTAGATAACTTTATTGGATCAATCTAATTTGTACCTCAAAGGATAAATTTGTCTTGCATATGCGCACACATGATATAGCTTTGCAAATTGGTGAATTTTGGGAAATCATACATTATTTTATTTCCTTTAATGACTAGACTATATTATGATGATTTGTAGATATCTCATTTATAATTTTATGGTTATATGATTTGATCTAACATTCTTTACACAATTTAATCATTTGAGTGGTTGATGTTCATAGTTGTTTTGTTTAGATGTTTCATTGAAATCTCTTGAAAACTTATCATTATTTTCATTTTATTTAAATCTGGAGTTAGAATAATAGTTTAGATTTTGGGTTCATTTGTTGTGTTTCAAATATCTTTATGTAGATTTTCTATGTTTAAAGACTATAAAAATTATCTAAGATTATGAATAGAAGCCAGAAATACATCACTTCCAACCATAGTTTTATTGAAACAACAAAGGTCCACCTTGTGACATGTCACATAATCTTCCCTGACCTATTCAATGTGGCTATGACCTGACCATATGGAACCTTATGAGTGAAAAATTTCACTCTTTCGAGAGAGGGGCTTTGATTTTCATGTCCCTTCCATTGTATCATGTAGACTTTGCAGTCAACAACTCTTGATCACTTTACTTACCTTCATATTTTGTTTGGCCATTGAGTACACAACATTGATACTCTTCTCCAAGTTTATCTAATTTAGATGGTACCCTCCAAGGTAGGCTCTAGTGGTTTGGTGAGTGATTCATATTATTTTTTTGTCCATTTTTTTATTTCACTATTTTGGCACTCCAAATTGTCAATCTTTGGTCCTTACAAGCTAGTCTTTATTTGTTGAAGGGTTTTTTTTCTCAGTTTTTTTCCTTCTGATCATGCAAGATGTTATAGTCAGTAGGGTGAATATTCATTTTTGTTGGGTGATGAGTCCCTCTTGTTTATTTTTGGTTATAATTATCCCATATGTGAGGCTCTTGTATTGAACTCTTTTGTAATCAACTTTAAATATTATTAACATATATTTAGTAACACTAGTCACTTTTATTCCAATGAAAGGAGGTATAAGTCCTTTAATTCCTCTTATAATAACCATTAGTATTCCAAATCCTCCTATACTCACACTTATTTATTTTATGTATATTAATGTATTCATGTTTACATGCATGAATTAAAATTCTAGTTATGAAATCTCACTAAAAAATTTAAAAGAATAAATCTCATTGATCCCATCTTATTCATCTTAATTATCTCTTAAGATTAGATTTTCGATAATTCATTCTATTGTTTGATGTTGCTAAAGCATTCTGCTTAGATATTGAGTTTCTCCCAACTTCAAACAAGATAAAAATGATCTTAGTTTGAGTTTATCTAGATTGGTGCATGGTTATTCACTCTTGATCATCAAAGTAAAAGTTAAAAAATGTCAAATCTCATGTTGTAGGCATCTAGATGGTGTTGAGTTCAAATCTTCTATAAGACAAAAATATTAAACTTTATATTATATACACATTAGTGATATCACAAACCAAGTTTTACATATTGAACAAGGACAAACAAGTGGTATTGGTTTGCCTATTACAGATAATAAAAGGGGTGACACTACAAATAAAGAGATATGTAAATTAGCTGTGTTACAAATTTATTATGCACAAACATTTTTAAATTTATTTAAAACATAGAAAATTTTGGTAGGGGTAGCGGATGAGGTGGACATGGAGAGAGTGATTAAAGGAATATGCATGTCATTAAATATCATCCAAACAAAGTAGGATTTTTTTAAAACCAACATAATCGGGTAAAAAAAGAGGTTAAGAATTTTTAGAATCAATAAAGAGAAGCAGAATATGTCAACATTATTAGTCTTCCTTAGACTGGTAGGAATATTTATGTAATTATGTTATGGCATTTGTTTACTTTGTAAATTTGGTAGAGTTAAAAACTAAGCACATGGTAAATGATAGTTTCATTTTTTTTTCCTATAAAACATGCTATGTTTCTATTTTTCTAATTGGGATAGTTTTTTTTTTCTATGGTACATTTTAAAATTTCAACTTTAAAAGGTACATGAAATACTCTTTTTTAAAAAAAGAGGTAAGAATTTATTAAATCACTAGAATCAAAATTACACAAACAACAAGTATCCATATTCAAAAGACAACAACAACAAACTACCAATTAATAAGAATTTCAACACAACAATACTAGTGAAAATTAAGTACCTATGTTCTTTTGCGTATGTTTTGGACTCATTGTGATTAGTGTTGAAAATAATATCAACTTCTATACTTGACATATTATGTTTAAAATTGGCACATGAAATGCCACATTTTGATTCCCACCATCATTAGTATCCAAATTTATATGTCTAATCTCTAAATATTTTTCCCACTATACTAAATCAAATTTGCAAGTGTAGACTTGACATAGAGCACTATTACAATTCAAGGCCTAAATGTTAGCTTGTGGTGATTGATCAGGAAAGTACTGTACACTTTTCCTCTTGCCCTTGCTGGGCCCTGAGTGGGGGTTCGGGGGCGCAGCCCCCAAGGTGATTTTTTTTTGGGGCTGACATATTTTCGGCTATTTTTGGGCTGACATGTTGTAACTCATTCTAACCCTAAAGCGGCAAAATATTGTATAATATGGCTTAGGGTTAGGGATTTCATAATGTATGGTTTTAGTACTTGCGGCGGAATCGAGCTATAAGGGATTACAGATTGTAATTAGGTTGTAATCACTGGATAATAATAATATTGGACTCGCTGTTGGTGGATGTAGCCTAGGGATTGGGTGAACCACATTAAATCTTTGTGTCTTTTGTTCTCTTCTATGTGGTTTATGTTTTTCTGATATTGGCTATTTTTGCATGTAATTGTTATTTCTGTCTGGTTAATCCTAACACTAAAACCTTTATTTTTGAAATTTAAGATTCATTCCTTTTTATCATTAACCACTTCACTAGTAGTTGTGAGTTGACATGTTGATTTTTGTGCTTGATTGCTCTATTTATCATTTAGGACAACTTAGGACATGTTGAGTTTGTCTAGATTTCAATTTGTGAAGGTGGATAAAAATAACTTGGAGACAATGAGAGATCGCCTCATCTTAGACCTACCACATGATTGCTAGTTTTATTTGATTTTTTTTCTTAGAAATACAAAACTAATCTACTGAGAGTTTGACTACACAAAATTTGACCCTTTTGATTTGACTAATTGCTAAAGTATTTTTTATGAACGCTACTTGTCCATTCATGTATTCAAACTTCATAAGACAAAGTAAACCAATTTCAAATTAGTAAATATTGTCATATCATTATCATGACTTACAAGACCATAGCTTTGTAGTTTAGTTTAGAAATGTAGATCTTATTGAGTCATTTTATGTTCTCACATATCTAATCTAACCAAATTCTAAGAATAATAGTTTAAATTTTATCATTTTATTTTTAACAATCTAAAAATTATAATTTTGAACTACAATATAACAATCGCCATTAAAACAATAAACAACTTTTTGCCAACCACTTAATTGACTAAATATTTTATTTTTATTTATTTTCATTCAAATTCTATTATATAATTTATATTTTACTATATTAAAATAATTATATTATATTGTTAAATCTAATTAAATTTATTTTATTTCTTTACCTTATAATTAAAACATCAAAATAAAATAAAACAAATTTTAACCCCTTCACTAAGAGAGGGTGTCAAATATAAGTATGTTTCGTAAGTTTAACATCTTTTTAGGATGTTAAATAGAGTAACATTTAACAAAAGAAACAATTAACTTTCCTTTAGTATGCACGTTTAAACTCTAGAGGACATACCAAACTATAGTGATATTTTTTTGCTTTCACAAATCATATTTAAACTTTTCAATGACAAAATAGATTTTTTAATAAATATATTTTAAGCTTTATTTTATGAGAATAGAGTATAGTAGAAGGTTTTAAATATTTGTAATGTGAAAATTAGTTTAAATTATAATATATTAAATTTTTTAATAGCATTTAAAAAAAATAGATTGGTTCAAATTAAGCAAAGTTATAATAAAAAAATTATTTTTTATATGAATACTATATATTAACATAATATAGGTACGAACACCAATATCATTAATATCAATAAAGATTTGAATCTTAGTGACAATATTAATATTGCTACAACTTAACCCATTAAACTACATCACAAAGAATATATTATTTGATTTTATCTTACAATTTTTATTATTATTTATGTTAATGATATAAAAAATAATTTAGAAAATAATATTATTTTAACTTTCAACATAATTTTTTAACATTGATTTTAGTAATAAATCTTTATGTTTCTTAACCTTCACTTCACACAAATATCATACAAAACCAAACTTTATGCTTCTTAACCTTTTCTTTACACAAATATCATACAAAACCAAATATAACCACAATAGATCTCAACATCTTATGCATAGATACAATGATTGATATTGATTGTTACTTTAGACCTAAACTTCTCTATCTTAAAGCTATTGCAAATTATTTAAGGTTGACATGGACATATAATAATGTAGATATACACCAAATGATTTGTAACCCACCCAATTCTCATTTTAGAATCCAATACTTTTTCGTTGCAATCTAATTGTAGGTAAGTTGTTTAATCTTAATGCATTGGAACATTCCCTTAATATGTGTACAAAAGCACATGATTAGTTGTGAGGCACCAAACATGGAGTTGAAGTATCATCAATTAGGTGAAGAGTCATATTTGAGAAACACATTTAAGTAAAGTTTATGCTCATTGTCATGCCCATCAATATTATTTGATTTATATGATAATGCGGTCCATGTGGGAGTTGACTCTTGAATTATTCCTATCTTAAAGTTAGGAGAACAATTACTTTCATTTGCTTGGTTGATTGTCAATCCCATAGCAAAAGGGTGGATTTTCCTTCAAGATAAAGGGATCTAATGAGGACAAAAATATATGTAAAATGGCACTAGTCTCATAAATATTTGGAATCAAATGACTTTAATTATGCTTTAAAGACCTCAACAATGTTATATTTGAGAGTGGCTTCTAAGCAAACACAATTAAGATAGGCTAGGCTTTTTCTTATAAAAATAAAATATTATTGTATAATAATCATGTGCTACACATTTTGTCATTGGTTAATGACCATTCCTTACACATTTTTAATTGTAAAGAGGCTGATTTTGTAGATGAATAGTTAATAAATTTGGATAACCATAACAACATAAGCTTATCATATGATGTGGAAAAGTGACACTTTGTTACATTAAAGGTTTTAGGAGTACAAATCAATTAAATTAAAATTTTAATTATTAAAAATAAATTAGAAGTTTATTTAAATTTTGG
Source organism: Chamaecyparis obtusa (assembly GCA_027943335.1). Taxonomy (NCBI): domain Eukaryota; kingdom Viridiplantae; phylum Streptophyta; class Pinopsida; order Cupressales; family Cupressaceae; genus Chamaecyparis; species Chamaecyparis obtusa. The sequence goes on along the minus strand of BSBK01001242.1, from coordinate 1,048,994 downwards.
TGTAATGTCATTTTTTTTTTAAATTTGACTAATTATTATATTATAATAAAAGATTAGAAAAAGAGCAGTTCGGAGAACGATTCTGTAATACCTCAAAAATGGGCTATAAGTTCATTAACCTCCTATATCGACAAATCGAACAAAATCGACATCAAAGTCCTAACCTAAGGCACATCTAACATCATCGAATCATAATTGATTATCTTAAATTCTGCATCGGGGAATATTCCTAGTAATATTCCTAATTATCTTAATTATCTTTAATTTAATGATTATTTGGCAATAAATCACATTTATCCTAAGTTTGATTAATTGAATATTTTTATATTTAATTAATTAGATTTAATATTTGCCACTTAATTATGTAATTAAATTTAATTCTATCTATTATTAATTGTATTATTTAATTTTGACAATAAATCAAAATTCCTATCTTTAATTGATTAAATTCTTATTTAATTAATTAAAGCACGTTGTCATTATTTAATAATATAATTTTTAATAAAAGTTTGGTAAAATATTTAATTAACCCATAAATTAATTATTTTATTTTAAAAATCAGTTGAGTTGAGGATAAATCACTTTATTTATTTATTTAATTCTTAATTATTATGCATATTCAAAAGAAACAGTTAAACTCCAAATTAGAAAATCAATGCAAGTTATTAACTTTTTGGAACTCAACATCCTTTTGGAGTTCAAAAAGCTGATCTAAACTCTAATTTGAGTTAAAAAGTTGTTTTTGCATGATTTTGAGAATTAACTATCTTTCATGATCAGATAACTCAAAAATCAAGATGAGTTAATTTGAGTGATTTATGGCTTTTATCCATGCACCTCCAAAGCCTTGGATTTCTATAAATTAAAGGCTTCAGCTCTTCACAAATCATCTCATATTTTTGCACAATCACGCTAGAGAATTGGAATTGAAGAATCAAAGCTCTTGCGAATCGACATCTTTGTGAGATCAATTTTATTTTTGCATTCATATTTCATATCATTGTTAGATTAGCATAGCATATCAGTTTTTATATAGATTAATTTCATATCAGTTTTTCATTCATTCTTATTGCATAGAAAAATACCAAAAAAATAGAATAATTGCCTTCAATCTCATATCTAGATCAATTGCATTCAAATCTTTCATTTAGGTGTCGTCTAGGTCACTGATCTCGATTACAATCTGAGAACATTAATCTCGCACCTACTAGAAGGCAGTAAATCGCTTGGTTAGTTTAGCTTTCAATTTTGCACGATTTTGATTATCACTAACCTCTAATGTTTTACTAAGTGTTGTGTCTACAGATCAGGTACAATTTTCACACACACATTTTTGGCACCCACCGTGGGGCAACCCACTTTTGTATGCTGGTTTTGATTTTTTTGAGAGCTAAAACCCCAAAGTTTCAAAGATTTAATTTTATCTCCAAAATGGATTAGAGTTTTGATCTAAAATTTTTTTTGCAAGTTGGTGATATATCAGAGAAGCTACAGTAAAAAATTTAGAATTTTTTGAAATATTTTGAATTTTGAATTATTTTTTTTTGAAATTTTAAAAAAAATTAATATCTAACGCAAATCAGCATATTTTTTAGAAATTTTTATATTTTCAGAAAGCTCTTTAAATTTTATAGGGGGTCCATTCTTTGTGTTTTAAATTTGGACATGATATCATAGCTCAAATAGTTAATTTACAAAAACTGGTCTATTTTGATAAAATGGGTCTCTAGGGCACAAATGAAGAGATTTTTCTAAAATTTTTGCATTTTTGGAAAGCTCTCTATTTTTTAGTAGGGGTCTCTATTTTAAATTTCTATTTTTGTGGCCAAAATCATATCAAAAAAATTAGATCTTGTTGACTAGGTCAAATGCAACAAAAAAAAATAAAGTTTTGTGATGGGTATGCACTTATTTTTTTACATGGTTCAATGAATGATATGAGTTGTCATTTGGATTAATTGCTAGTTATTACTACTGATAATAATTGATTTTTAGAGCTAACCCTATGGTTTTCATAAGTTGAATATATTTTGCATATCTTGTTTGCTTGTTTGCTTGTTGGAGAGTTCGTCACTTGCTTGTATGGAAAAGCTCAACAAAAATTGCTAAAAATCAAGTAAAATCTACTAAGTGCGTTGCGAGGATCCCAGGTATTCTCCTTCATCTAATAATATTTTGATTTGGGACTTAAAATAAATCTCTTATGTGTCAAGCTTGTGTGCATCTTTTCATGTTTTTGATCTATTTCTACACACTTGCATAATTGATACTAGGTTGTGAACCCTTAAGGATTCATTAAGTAGTCTTAGAATACTTGTGATTGATTTTGATTGCTATCTTGGGTTATTGGACTCACTAATCCGCCGGCCCCTCATTTCTTCCCCGTGGTTGCAATCTCAGCGCCATAAAGGGGAGGGGTCAACAGGACAAAAGCGTTAAGTGTTCCACTTGGCAACCCTTTTGTGCTTCTAAGAACTCACTTATTTTCTAAGTTGGGGACTCATTTTCAGCTTGTGTGAGGTGTTAAGTGTTCCACCTTGTGGACTCATTTCATATTCACTTTAAGCGTTAAGTGTTCCTCTTTCTACTTTTTGGGTACTTTTGGTAGATTTACTTTCGGGAATATATCTGTGCTCACATAGTAATTAGGCCCTATGAACACTATTTGTGATTCTTGAAAGATTGGATTCCCAACGAAATCCTTCTTGACGATAGAATCCTTGTAGGTAGGGAGGATACTTAGTGCGTTTCACATTCAACTTGGTTAGTGCATCTTCTCTTATTAATCGACACATTCTCTCTCCGGAGAGGTTGATAGATCACATAGGGTTGATATCATGAGCTTTGGTGAATCAAAATTGGTTAGTGTGTCTTCTCTTATTGATTGATACATTCTCTCCTCGGAGAGGTTGATAGATCACGTGGAGTTGATATCACAGACTTTGGTGGAACAAAACTTAGTCTTAGTGTGTCGGATTAATCTGCTTGCTTTGTTTGGGTTAAAAGTGAAGAGGTGTCAAAACCTTAAATCTGGAGCCAAGTCCCCTTGTGGTATACTATTGTGAGTCATCTTTAGAGAGGGTTAACCGTAGCGGACAATCTTTTCACAGGGAAAACTGTGTTGACGGAACCTCAAGCGGTAATAGCCATTTTCGCCATGGTAGTGACAACCGCTATATAAATGTCCTTGTGGAAGAAATCTCCACGGGTATGGTTCATTGTTAGGTTGTCAGATCTCCCTAGTAGCTCTTGAAGATTAATTTCTCGGACTGTGTCAAAACCCTGGTGCACCGGGATTGGAGTTCACCCCTTTGAATCATAAAAGTTGCTGAGTCAAACCATTACTAAAAACCCTAGAGAGGCCAATTTTTCATTCTCAGGTATATGTGTGTTGTTGCAAAACTTTTTAGAACATACACAATTAGTACTCTCAGGGATTAGCACAATTTGGTCACTTGATTGTTCATGCACAAGGTTGCTTTTGCCCTTGTTCATTATTTTCAGACGTGCTTGGAATCACTTGCTTGCTGTTCTGCGTGCTTATTTATCTACTTGGCTATTAAAAACGATCAAATCTGGTATAACCTTCAAAATCTAGACAATACAATTTGCAAACAATCCAAACTTGAAGACCTTACATTTTGCAAAAATTGACGTAAAATCTTTTCTGGAGTCAAAAGTCATTTCAGGAAGTCAAAAGTCATACGAGTTTTGTCAAGTGTCATTTCAGTATTACCCAACTATCGTATGAGTTTAGCAACTGTCGTTTCATAGACTACCCAGTGTCGTATGAGTCTACAGAGTGTCATTTGGAAAAATTTGAGAGAGTTGTCAGAAATTGTCAAATTGCAAGATATCCAATGTTTTCAGCCTAGTTCCAGAATCTGTCAAAAATATCATTGTGTCAAGAATAGAACAATAGCTATTGAGAATCAGTACACATGTCTCAAAGAATTAGTACACAAGAGGAAGAAGCTCTAATCACTGCTATGATGAAGCAGCTGCAAGCTATGCAAGTCCAACTTGATAAACTTGAGAAAGAGAAGGAATCTAAAAAGTTCTCCATGGAATCTCTATACTCTTTTCCATTTGATAAAGACTTGTACATGTCACCATGCCCCCAGAAAAAAATTGAGCAATATGATACCTCTTCCACGGAGAGTGACACATCTAGCTTTGAAGACTATGATGACTATGACGACAGATAATGTAATGATACCTATGACACCTCTGTTCCTAAGAGTCCTCCTCATCGTCCATTCCTGCTTACTACAAATGGGCCGTCACATTGGATAGATCGTGAGGGTGATCCATATGATTCTGATTATGAAAGAGACTTTGATGATTTCTATGCACAATACCTAGATGATCCATCTATTTCACTTGAGGAAGAGAAAGTTTACCACGATGATTATAAACATGCATACTATAAGGATCTCTCCTCTAAGAACTCTCAGGCTGAAAATAAAGATTACACTCTCAAGCAAGATCATGTTAATGTTGGACCTTTGTCTTGTGATGGTTCCCTTCCATCCCCTACTTCCTCCAATACCCATACATTTTCTAAAGCTTCCGAGTCTTTCAAATCTTTCACAAAACCTTCATCTGACACAAGCCCTGATACTTTTCATGTGGTTCCCTATAGTTATCCCCCAGGGCTACCTCTTAAAGAAACTCAAGCTAACCTTCACTTGGCTGCAAAGACTTTCAATAATGATAAATCTAAAGAGCTTAAGCCTTCATATGCTATAATCCCTACTTCAGCTAGTCCTCCACCATCTCTTCCAAAGTCATCCATACAATCCCAACATGCTTCCTTGTCCTTAGAAGTGGCTCCATGTCAAGAGGACTCTAAAAATGATAAAGAGAAGAACATAAAGAAAGATCAAGATCAAGAACCCTCCATGTCATCCCCTCCTTTTCCCAATGTCTCTTATCTGCTTCATGGTTCTTTTGATCCTATACCCCCTTTTTCATGCATTCCACCATGTCTTAAGTCTTCTCCTAAGCAAGATCAAGCTACTACTTACACTGTTGAGCTTATTGACAATCAAAATGACCTTACTACACTTGTGCTTTCCAAAGATGATACTTCCATTAAGGTTGTTAGAAATGGTGTTGATACTTCCAATGTTAAGCCTATTGAAAATCAAAAAAAAAATTATGTGCTTGTGCTATCCAAAGATCCTTGTCAAGATCAAAGTCTTCCATCTTCTTGTTCTACCACTCCATGTTCGCTTCCACTTTCTACTCTTCCTAAGTCTTTGCAAGCTTTGAACAATCCTATCAAAGAAGGTGCTCATATTCAAGATGTCCATGATTCTATTAAAAATTCTAATGCTCACTCTAAAGATGTTGATATCCTTGGTTGTCATATAGATGTTGATGAACTTATTGATTATCCTTTTGCGTCTTCCACTTCCATCCTTGGACCTCTTCCACCACTACAAAGATCTTCACGTCTACCTTCCATCTTGGGTCCTTATGTCCCTTCACTTTCCCCTCCTAGCTCTCTTGATTTGCCATCCATCTTAGGTCCTTACATACCTCCATCTCCCATCTTTCCTCAAGATCAACATAGATGCATACCCTTGAATCCTTTTCATCCACCCACCCATCTAAACCAGTCATATCCTCCTTCTTCCACAAGTCCCAAGTCCTTTGGAAGTAACTTGAATGTTCAATACAAGAAAAAGAAGCAATACAAGAATCCATCAAAAAAAGATCACCATGTCTCCTCTAATAGACATGGAAACATAAAGTCAAAAGAGATATCTAAAAAAAAAACTACAAGACAAGTATGGGTTCCAAAATCCATCATTGAAGATATTCTCTCTAGATCATCAAAAGGAAATAAAAAGCCTACGGCTATATGGATTCCAAAGTCTCTCTTGAAAGAGTCTGGTGTTGAGCAAAAAGTGAAATTGACATTCAAGCTTCCAAAGGCTTCCACTTCATCTCCCTCCAAAAATATTCTTCCATTCCATGTGCCTAAACCACAACCTCTACTATCCATTCACCATATTCCTTCACGTATTCCCTCATTCACATTTCCTTCACCCTCTCACCACCCTTCAAGGTATGTGTTGATGTTGATCTTGCCTTCCTTTCCATCTACCCTTTCACAATCCTTTCATTCATTATCCTTCTACCTTTTATCCTTTTTCCTCACTTGCCTATTCCTCCTATCTTCCAACCTCACTCGCTTTACATAAAACCTTATCCTCTATTTTTCTCATTCATCTCCCTTTCCCTATCAGCATCTTTGAGCGTGTCATTTTGAATCCTTGGCATATCATGGTTTATCCTTTTAAGGAGCATTATCTAAAAAGCTTGCCTTCTTCCAAAAAAAAAAATGAAAAAAATAAAATTTGAAAATGTGCCTTGGTGAAAACCTGGAAACAGGCGCCTTGGTAGCAAAAGTAAAGAGAAATAAATTCATCCTATGGTGAAAACCACTTCCTTGTGGCACCTTGGATAAGTACCATGATGAAAACCTAGCAATCAGGCATCATGCGTAGTTCTTCTACATATTTCATCCATTCCGTCTTCTCTCTTTGATCTTGACAATGTTGATCTATACACGAATATTTGACTATTTTGTGAGCTATCTTATGATGATCTTGCTTTCATTCCTTCCATGTTTAGCCTTCATATCCATCTTCCTCCATTCATTTTCGCCTATTGCTATCCTTTTCCCCTTTGGTCTTGATCTAATAAAAAAAGAAAGAAAGAGTAAAACACGGTGCTATGAAGCCTCTTGACATGTCTACTCCTTTGGATTGCATCCTTTCCTGCTCTTGCATTATGATTTTTTGCTTATCCTATGCTAACCTTTCATTGCTTGTCCAAATGCGCTTTACATGACAATTTTTTCCCTAGCTTGGGTATTCTTGAGGAGTTTCCCCTTGAGGATTTCTTCCCTTCATTTTCCTTCATTCTCTTATCTTCCATCTCTTCCACCAGCTTGCTAATCCCTCTTGTTCTCCACCTTGCTAGACATTGGGACTGCACGATATGATCTTGCTTGAGAGTTTGCAAATGGAAAAAGATGCTATCAAGTATACCAAGTATCAGAACAATTATCAGAATCAGTATCAGAATCAGTATCAGAACCAGTATCAGAACAATTATCAGAATTAGTATCAGAATCAGTATCAGAACCAGTATCAGAACAAGTATCAGAATGGGCCTACAAAACAAGTATCAGAACACCTATTGGGGCTACACCTTTCGTTTTAGTTTATGGGTCTGAAGTGGTACTGCCTATTGAGGTTGAAATCCCATCACTCAGAATCAAAATGCATGGACTTGTCACTGATGAAGACTACAGAGTGTCTAGGTTACAAGAACTTGAATTACTAGACGAACGCAGGCAAGCAGCGTATGATCATCTCAGAGTGTATCAGAAAAGAATGTCTAGAGGCTACAACAAGAAAGTCAGACATAGAGAATTTCAGGTTGACGATCTAGTGTTAAGAGAAAATCCTAAAAATCAATCACATCGAGAACGCAAGGGGAAGTTCGAACCCAACTGGCTGGGTCCCTTTGTCATCACTACTATTTTTAGCTCTGGTGCCTATCAACTCTCAACGACTGAAGGAGAACAGCTCTGAGAACCAATCAACGTTCTCCATCTGAAGAAATTCTACGCCTAAGGCATTCATTGCTTGGTAAATGTCCTAAAAAAAATCTTAAAAATCAGAAAAAGTCCTGAAAAAATGAACATCTTGGTGAAAACCTAGCAATAGGCGCCTTGATGATTCACAAAAAAATCAAAAAATATCAAAAGTACAAAAAAATTGAAAAAATATCAAAAGTACAAAAAAATTGAAAAAATGAAAAATACAAAAAAATGAAAAAAGAAAAAAAAAGTGCCTTGGTGAAAACCTGGAAACAGGCGCCTTGGTAGCAAAAATAGAATCTCTGCCAAGATGGTGAAAACCTGGCAAACGGGCGCCACTTTTTCAAAACGCTCCATCTATCAGCACAATCTTGGTCTTTCCCAGCTTTCAGTCTGCTTTAGTTTGTACATATCTCCCGGTTTGTTTTTGTATTTCCAGTTTTCAATAAGTCGGTCTGTACACCAATCAGCTCAAGCGTCTGTATCCTATCAATGTTCAAATTTGGGGGCAATCAATGTCATATCCTATGGTCTCCCAGGTATCTTAGACGGATCATATCCAGTTAGAGTCCTTTGAAGCTTCATTTGAGTCAGTCAAGTCTGTCTTGTCTCTAGAAAGGATTTTGCATCAACAAGAACGCAATCAAACATCAAACTCAAACTGAAAACAATTTGTGCTTTTCATGCTTTTATCTCCTTGTATGCTTACTGATTCGCATTGAGATTTTTGCATATTGTGTCCCTTCGAGCTCTTCGATGATGTCTTTTATAGGATTTAGAGAGTGATGACTGGGGGCATAATCTTTTCTTTGTCTTCTGCTTGTATGTGACAATCTAACATCTTTGGAAATTCTGGATTGAAATGGTGTCCGACTATAAGAGCCTCTATCTCGAATTGGATGGCCATGCGTACCTCAACCATTGATACCCAGAAAATTCAAGGAAATTTGATCTAACTATTATCTTTTTGAGTAAGTTCTTTCTCCTACTGTAGAACGCAATCTTGCCTAAGGATGTGAACGATAAAGGGTCACTACGGGTAATTCACATTGGATTTAGAATGATCTCTTGACTGTTTGATGTGTTTGCAATGCAAGGCGTACTCAGGTCATCACGACGTTTATGTTTTGATGCTTGTACAAATTGCTATATCAAAATGGACATGATATTCAGGTCATCCTGGCGTTTGTGCCTTGGTGCTTATATCTAATCTGACATTCCGAAAACAAAATCAATATTCATATGTCCATGGTTGCCTAGCCAGGGGATGTTGTATTGGTTCTTGAGCGTTACAAATCAATATTCATATGTCTATGGTTTCGTTGCTAGTGGGCATTGTATTGATTTATTCGGTTACCTAAAAGTTCAATGATGATAACAAATCGACATATGATCAGTGACTAGGTCCTCGGTCTTAGGTTGCATTTCATTTTGCATGTCTCATTTCATTTTGCATGTTGCATGATCTCACAATGATTAAACGAACTCCAATGCTTAAACGATTCTTCAAATCGCATCTTCCAGTCTAACAAGAGCTGAATCTCACACGAAGGTTCCTCCAATGAAATAGCAAGTAGAATCCTTTTTCGGGATCAAAATTCAAATCTGAGATCATTTATCTTATTCACTGCTTGCATAATCAACCTTCAATCATCACAGAAATCCAGTATTCAACTCAACTGATTATCTTTCATCAAACTATCAAAATTTCAACTTGGTCAACCATGGTCAACTCATGGTCAAACCTAGTCAAATTCAGTCTCCAGGACCTCCAAACGATGCAGAATGCATTCTCAGATGTATATAACCACTTTTCCAATCAATTCAAATGCTTCTAAACTCTCAACGTTGACTTTTCTTGTCAGATTTCAATTTTAATCCCGAAGGGGGCATGGTATTGCATATCATTCAAAGTCTGTAATCAAATTTGAAATCATATCTTTATGGCAATCATATCTCCCTCAATAATCAAGACAACAATCACGTCTAGTCACTGATTCATCAAAAGTCCTCATCGCTCGGGGCAAATCTATCATCACTTGGGGCATATTAGATTCATCAAGATCCATATCAATTTGGTATTCTCCTAATCTTGTAAACTGTATCAGTTTTTGCAACCATCAGATCATAGTGTTCTTTCCTTGGTTCTTCGACAACTGAAGGGTTTGGATGTGATACTTGCTAGTTCTGCTAAGACAATCGAGTCTAGAACGGGTCACTCACTTCTTATCAATCCTAAGGTTCAGAATCAGGTGTTTTGACACTTTTTCACAATCATAGGTTTATTTTATGCTACAGTGAACATTATCTCTGGTCATTCAGGACCTCCTATCTCAATATCTCTCAATTGGTTTCTATCTTGAGATCGGTTTATCTTTTGAATCAGTTTCATATCTCTATCAAACACAGACTATCTTTGAACCACTGCGCTTCGCACAGTAATTCAAAAAGGGGCAAAATGTAATACCCCAAAAATGGGCTATAAGTTCATTAACCTCCTACATCGACAAATCGAACAAAATCGACATCAAAGTCCTAACCTAAGGCACATCTAACATCATCGAATCATAATTGATTATCTTAAATTCTGCATCGGGGAATATTCCTAGTAATATTTCTAATTATCTTAATTATCTTTAATTTAATGATTATTTGGCAATAAATCACATTTATCCTAAGTTTGATTAATTGAATATTTTCATATTTAATTAATTAGATTTAATATTTGCCACTTAATTGTGTAATTAAATTTAATTCTATCTACTATTAATTGTATTATTTAATTTTGACAATAAATCAAAATTCCTATCTTTAATTGATTAAATTCTTATTTAATTAATTAAAGCATGTTGTCATTATTTAATAATATAATTTTTAATAAAATTTTGGTAAAATATTTAATTAACCCATAAATTAATTATTTTATTTCAAAAATCAGTTGAGTTGAGGATAAATCACTTTATTTATTTATTTAATTCTTAATTATTATGCATATTCAAAATAAACAGTTAAACTCCAAATTAGAAAATCAATGCAAGTTATTAACTTTTTGGAACTCAACATCCTTTTGGAGTTCAAAAAGCTGATCTAAACTCTAATTTGAGTTAAAAAGTTATTTTTGCATGATTTTGAGAATTAACTATCTTTCATGATCAGATAACTCAAAAATCAAGATGAGTTAATTTGAGTGATTTATGACTTTTATCCATGCACCTCCAAAGCCTTGGATTTCTATAAATTAAAGGCTTCAGCTCTTCACAAATCATCTCATATTTTTGCACAATCATGCTGGAGAATTGGAATTGAAGAATCAAAGCTCTTGCGAATCGACATCTTTGTGAGATCAATCTTATTTTTGCATTCATATTTCATATCATTGTTAGATTAGCATAGCATATCAGTTTTTATATAGATTAATTTCATATCAGTTTTTCATTCATTCTTATTGCATAGAAAAATACCAAAAAAATAGAATAATTGCCTTCAATCTCATATCTAGATCAATTGCATTCAAATCCTTCATTTAGGTGTCGTCTAGGTCACTGATCTCGATTACAATCTGAGAACATTAATCTCGCACCTACTAGAAGGCAGTAAATTGCTTGGTTAGTTTAGCTTTCAATTTTGCACGATTTTGATTATCACTAACCTCTAATGTTTTACTGAAGTGTTGTGTCTACAGATCAGGTACAATTTTCACACACACAGATTCCACCTTAGTATCAGATTAGTACATGATACCGAGCTTTTGTTGAGCTTGTTGTTGTTTTTATTTCAGTTGTTAAGTTTTTTCTACTGCTTTTCAAAGATATGCTTGGTTTAAGTGTGTGGGTTTGAGCAATGGTTGCTCATTTTTTGGACAAGAACATTATTGTCTGCAGTAGGACTTTTTACTGCTTATATTTCCTATTTTATGTTACTACATTTCTATATTAATACAAACTTTCAGCTTCAGCCCCTTATAGATAAAAATAAAATAAAAGATTAGAAAAAGATATATAATATGAAAATAGAGCTCAAGAAATTATGATAGAGATGTTCTCCAACTTCTATTATATGGTATGTACATGTATTTGTAGTTTGAAATTTGGATTAAGGTAACCCACATGATTTGGTCTTAGGATGAGAATACCTTCATGATTTAGTGTGAGAACTAGATCATCCATGCAACCTAGTTTGACTAGTGGTCTTGTCTAAGAGTAATGAGACCAACCTAGTTTGACTAGTGGTCTTGTCTGAGAGTAATGAGACCTCTTGAAAACATGCTTGCCTCTTTTATACATGTTCCATGAGTAAGGGGTTTAGTTGAAAAGTGTAATAATACTTATATAGTAAGCAAAAAAATAATTTGACCTCTTAATAGTAGTTAATCCTTGTGGTCAATGCAAAAAGACAATAAATATGCCAAGAAGAGATGTGAAATGTTGATGCAACTGTATTAAGATAAAGTTTGATAATAAAATAATTATGAATAAAATAATTTAAAAAAGATGAAAGGTGTTAGTTTGTGATAGTTCCTAAATGACTTGGGATTATTTCATAGTTTGTGATAATTCCTAAATGACTTAGAATTATTTCATCTGATACAAGTCCTAGATATAAAAAATGAGAATTTATGATTGGTGGTCAAAGGAGGTAGTGATCAAATTCCAAAGAAAGTATGGAATTAGGAAAAGTGAAATATTAAAATCGCGAAGAATAAACTTGTTAGATGAGATGACATGTTTGACATAATTTATAACAAAAAAAATCCTTAAGGAATCAATTTGGTCCTAAGACAACCATGGGTGGTGTGTTTAGGGTTGTCATTGACCAGTGTGCTAAATAAATCAATTTGAGTACTAAGATCATGCATGTATGACACAAATGCAATTTGATAAAAAGATAAAATTAAAGAAGTTTTGAAAAATTTGAATGGTAACAATATCAAAATAAAAGAAGCAATCCTTATTTAAAGGAATATAAATAAATATTAGGGTGGCTGCAAGAAGTTGAGTCCCACTTTTGGGCAAAAAGTGGAAGTGTTTTCCCTATTTTTCAAAATTTATATCAATTGATGTTGAAATTTGAGGCACTTAAAGATTGAATCCTGAAAAACTTCACTCATATAAAATGTAGTGCTTTGAGTCTACTTTTGAAATATGTAATTTATTTCAATACCCACATGGTATAAATTGAATTTTAGTAGGCATGTTTAAAACCCACTTTTTCAAAATGCTTGTTTCAGGTTCACACCACACGTGTACGACCACCTTGTTTAAAAGTAAATAAATGAATTTTTTAAAATCCTTATGGAGAAAGGTACCTAAAACATTGAAGATTGATGAATTTTTTTTTTTTTATTGAATATTTTTTAAATTAATTTTTAATTAACTATAAAGTACATTTTTTAAACCTTTGGTGTATGACCACCATAATTCGATGATAACTTCACTTTTTTTTCAAAAAATATTTTTATCTTGAAGGAAATTCTATGTAGATTGATTTCATATAATTCATTTATAAAAAATGTAAAATAAAAAAAGTTATTAAAATTTTAGTTAACCTTAGTATTTCAAGTTTAGGTACCACACTGGCTTAATAAATATTGTAAAACTACTAAAATTTCTTGTATCACTATGAAATTTATATTTTTAGAATTTGTACAATAAGAACTAAAATGGGTTTTCGTTTCATCGAAAAATTCATTCGGGAAGGTGTCCAAAAACTTATGACAAGGCATAAATTTTATATTCCAATGCATTAGCCATATTTTTGCAGGCCCAAGCATAGGCTTGGTCCCACCAAGCTTGTCCTGAACCAAAAACCAAGGTAGTGGTATGGTTCTCGCTCATAGTTTTAAAAAATGGGCACCCATTTTTTGAAATTCAAAAAATGGGTGCTCATTTCTATTTGGACCGTTGAAATAGAAATGGGCACCCATTTCATTTAAATAATGTATCCATTTCTTAAAGAGTCGTTGCAGACAAAAAATAGGACTATGGGCCTGTTCTCAATGATTGATGAGTATTCAATCATTTTTTTGACTGATCCGTACTGCAGACAGAATAATTTTACTCAACATTCTCTTTTTTTATCTTGTTTTGGATCTGACATGAAGAGAATCCTTTGAATTCAAATTTTGGTACAAACATGGGATCAAAGAAACACAAAAAGAGGCTAAGGAAGGTTCTAACAACTAGGGAGGTTGCAACAAATAGAGAGAAAGAGGCAAAATGATAACAAGAAAGAATTTGAAAACTGAATAATGTTGGAGTATCGAGTTCAACAAGTATTTCAGAAAAGGAGAATAATGAAGACACCATGATGGATGTAGAGGTTTAAGAAGAAAATACAATAGAATAAAATTCAAGTGCATCTTATAATCTAGTATTGGATACATGTATTATCTTCACAGCTAAATGTAACTCATTCTAATAAAGAACTTGATCATTTGGTAGAAGAAGGTTACAATATAAATGATCTAGATTTTATTCCTGAAAATAGAGTAAAAAAATTTATTGCACATTAAACTCCACAAAATTAGTAATGTTAATCATAATGATAAAGTAACTAGAATTCAAACTCTAAGTGAAAGTGAAATTCAAACCTCAATTCAAATTGAAATCAACAATGTGGATGTAGACATAGAAATACCAATTGAGAAAGAAACCTCTTTGAATGATAATGAAATGAATGAACAATTTCAAATTAAAAGTGATGTGCTAGACAATATATGTGGTTTGGTTTCATGGAGACATATTAGGACACACACGACTAGATTGTTTAGACAATTTTTTTATAATAAAAAATTTGGGCTTCAATGTCAAATAATGTTACAATTAATTAAAATGACTAAAATGTGAAAAGTGATGAAGAGGTTAGGAATTTATGTGAAATCCAAGAAGAAGGACGAGTCTCTAAAATAAGTTGTATCACTTGTTGCTAGTTCCTTTGACACAATTAGAAAGAAAAGTTGTTCTAAATATAGTAATGCGGCACGACGAGAAATAACAACTTTAGTAAATAAAACTACTACTGATAAAAGAATGCTTACAAACATAATTGGATATCTTAATATTCATCGTAAAAATTTAGCAAGAGTTGTAAAGAGAAGAGTTAACTTTGAAAGTGATCCAGTAAACCATTTATGGACCTTTAGTGGCATACTCCTGAGGTTTGACATGAAAATTATTGGCCAAGTCAAAAATTTGATTGAAAATTTTTGGCACGATAATACAAGAGTATCACCTAATGTCAAATATGTAATTAACTTAAGAGTAGGCTCAAAAATTCATGATCCACATCCAAAAAACCTTTTGGATATGACTCAAACTGAATTGTATAAAAAAATTGTGTATGATAAGGTGTTAACTATTAGTATTAGTCAAAGATCTTTTGAAAAATGTAAACCATGGTATGTAAGAATTAATAAAGAAGAGTCAGTTGTTGTTGTAAAACTCATGTTCAATTTCACTATTATTATAATATTTATTGATCTATATGTTCTACCATGCATACTAATGAAATGTTGCAGGAATGTGGTATAAATATACCACCTCAAACTGTAAAGTATTTTATATCAAGTTTATTTTGTAACCCACCTAATGAGAAATTTTATCTTTTGAATGCATGTGTTTCTGGTGTATGTGATGTATGTAGCAATCTTACATTATTAGATGAGTGTTTGCATGAAAATATTTCAATTGATTTTGGACAACAATTAGTTGATGTACAAATACTTAAAACTATCGAGTATCCATTGAAGGATGGAAAGGTTGGAAAACAACACGATCTAATAATTGAAAAAAGTTAGTGTTCATGCTTTTATGAATGAATTCAAGAGTAAGGTCGTACCTAAATATGTGAAACACTCTCAAAATGCTAGATAACTTGATGGACAATTTCACATATGCAAGAATACATTTTCAATTGGTAGTATACTTTTAGTCATTGCCTTTGCAGAGAACTACATGCTTGCACCACAAGATGAGATCCAACCGCAGTATTATAATTCAGTGCAAGTAACAATTTTTGTTCATATTGTCTATAGGCATGTACTTGATAGTACAGAAGAGGATTGAAAAATATTGAGAGAGTACCATTTCTATATGAGTGATAATAAATTACACTCATTAGAGTTTGTCTAGTATTTCCTTAAGATCTTTTATGAGAATTTAAGGGAGAGAGAAATTAATATAACACAACATCTAATATGGTCAGATATTTGCATGGGGCAATTCAAGAATGCTAGAATGTTTTATTGGTTGAGTATGACACATAAGAAAATAAATATCCAACATGTCTAGAGTTTTTTTTAGGCTGGACATGGGAAGGGAGAACATGATGGTGTCAGTGCATGTGTTAAGAGGGCCCTTTGTAGA
This sequence comes from Chamaecyparis obtusa, assembly GCA_027943335.1. Lineage (NCBI taxonomy): Eukaryota > Viridiplantae > Streptophyta > Pinopsida > Cupressales > Cupressaceae > Chamaecyparis > Chamaecyparis obtusa. The sequence continues at coordinate 1,033,007 of BSBK01001242.1, read as the reverse complement.
GAGCAACTCAAATTTGAGGAAAAAGAAAAATTTAAAGATGCATGTGCAAATGTTGAATGATGTAAAACAAGTTTGTCTACATGATCAAGTCAAAACTCTACAATCAGGCATTTTTTTTGGCTACTTGAAGAGAATAATATCCTTTCAAGACATGATTGTGATACAATCATCAGATCAGCTAAATGGAATTCATTTAGGAGTTTTAATTCTAACACTTGGACTATATGGACTAGGGAGCTTCTATTTTTTTTTTCAATTTTGTGTTGCACGTGAATGGGAAGAATGCGAGAATACAAAATGGGTTGAAGAATGGAAACAAAAATCCTAAACACCTAGTGAGACACAAGATCAAGATGATATAATAAATGAAGACCTGGATCATGCATTTGCATCAGAAGATTATGATCGTGTTTCAGACCTCATACAACCTAGTAATTTAATTTAATTTATTGTAAAAATTTAAATTATATTAGTTATGTATTTCATATAATTTATGATTATATTTGAATTATAAATCTAACAAGTTTTATTTGTGCATGTACTTAATTTTGTTTTGCAGGACATGTGTATGTAGTTGTTCACTTGGGGATAAAGAAGAACAGACTGAGTATTGGCTATCTTGATGTGTAGAACCTAAGAAAAAGTTGATATGTCATCAAGTAGATGATGATGGTTTTCAGTATCCAATTGGATATGTTGTGGTAGTTGGTACATGGCTACGCAAAAACCTAACAAGAAGGAATGGTTTACCAGCTTTTGAAGACTACCAATTAGAAAAGAAGATTATACACTATTCCCATTTGGTAGTGGCAACAAATATCAAATTGGAAAGATATAGAGGGAGACCTACTAATAAAATATTATGGACACTTTCAATGGAAGAGCATGAGGAAATCATAGTCGACACATTGCATAAAAGAGAGGATGTTTATGGTACATTAGGTTGAATCAAATTTTTACATGTAAGTTTTTGTTATTTGTCTTATTTTTATATGTTGTTCTATATGTAGATGTATTCTTTCAAGTGTCATATGTAGAGGTAATTTAGAGATAAATTTGAAATAAATAAAAATTGACTTTAAATGAACTTTACATTTAAATACATATTTTCTAACATTTCAACATTCATTTTTATGATGCAGGTGCTCTAGAAGAATATAGACATGAACTATTTATACAGTTTAATGCACACTTGTATTCATCCAATTTTGGGTGTATAAACAACATGAGTTCACTTTTATTCATCCAATTTTTTTAAAATATAAGTTAAATTCATAGTTGTTTTCGTCTAATTTTCTTCTAAATATTAAACTATGTACATTGGTCATATGTTCACTAATAGATTATGATAGAGTTATTTGTACATCCATATTCATAGTTTAAATTAATAGATCTCATTGTTAGATAGATGCTTTTTTTTATATTTAATCAAAGTTAATATTACTTACATCTATATTGTTCTTGTCAATTACATGAAAAAATAGTCACTATTAAAGATCAATTATGTAATTGATATTTAATTACAATTGATATTAAATGATCATATTACATAAGATCATATATCTACATTCAAACCACTATTTTAAAAAACCATGAAATAGGATTAAAATTCCACGAATAAGATAAATAACATAATAAGTCCTAGAATAATATGTATCATAATGTCCATCATATCAACTCATAATATATATAATCACTTGACAAAGTTCTACTCTAACAACAAGTCCACATAATATATAATAACAAGTCCTAGTAATGCAAGTCCTACTCTAAAAACAAGTCAAAATAATATGACAAGAAGTCTTGATAACACAAGTCCAAATAACATGATAACAAGTCTCGATAATATATATAACACGTGCCATCGTAAAATGTCCATCATATAAAAAGTGAAAATAATGTATGCGATAGGTATAATCTAACTCTGGTCATCAAGCTGATTTGCAATCCTCTTCACTCCATGTGAAGGTGACTGTGATGCACCATCATGATGTGTCTGCTCCTGAGTGCCCTCATCCTCCTATACATTTTTAAAAGATCTCATCAGAAGACTATATGTATGCGGTGCACGGCACTTAATGTAATCAAGGGGTTAGTAAATAGGAATAAAGGATTTGATCCAGTGGGATCATCCATGATGTAATCTCTAACCCATTTGTAAGGCTAATAGGCTCTAAGGTGTTTTATAAGCTGAGAGTCTCATTAGGACAAGGAGTATTTTAAGGGTTGTAATATGGTCTTTAGGTGATTTGGAGATAGGTATAAGCATAAAGAGAGTCTTTGGAAAGGCTTACAAACCTTCAAACTCTTTTTAAGAGTCTTAATACATGAATTATAAAAGTGATTAAAAAGATGTAAAGCAACATTTAAAAGTTGTTATGTAACTTTTAAAAGTTGCTCAAAAAGTTGTAATTCGATCACCAAGAATCACAACCATTTGGAAAATATTTGTAACCATTGGGAAGGATCTATTTGGGCCTTTTTTGAGCATACACGATTAGGGTTTGATAAAATTTGATTGATGTACAAAGTTTGGTGGAATTCTGAATGAAGAAACCCTAATTTTGTGTAAAACTGTCTAATTTATGTACTGTACGATCTAATTGGTGATTGAAATTGATGCACATTTGAGGGATTTGTGTATTTTTGTGTATTTTGGTCCAGATGCAACTGGTTGGAACCAATTTGGTGGAGATTGGCAAGAGTTGTGTTCAGATTTGTCGAAATAGTCTAGGAAACCCTCGTTTATAGGGACCAATAAAAGATGGAGCCCTAACTTGCACTCCCACCGTAGAAAATTCATGAATCCTGGTGGAATGTAATTTAGGGGGATTTAATTTAATAATCCTGAAGGTTAGGATTAGGGTGTATGGGTTGGTGATTTTTCCACCAAACCCTTGGCTAAACAAGCCCATGTGTTTAGTCTAGAACTGTGAAGAAGTGAGAGATAGTAATACCGAAGGAGTGGTAAGAATCAAATAAATGATGAAAATAGTGTAATTAGAGATAGTAGATCATATCCAAGTGGTTGTGGTGATTTTGTGAACCCATTTCTTAGGACCTCCTTTGGAAACCAACCCTAATTATGCCTATTAGGACTGTATCCTTTGTTGAGTGCTTGGGGGTGCATGAACAGAGTTAGAATTTGACCTTTTGGAGTTTGATCAAGAACCATAAAGGGTATTCAAAAGTATATTGTTTTTGGGAAGACCTTTGGAAAATTCTAAATTTGTTGGAGGAAAACTGAGTCCTTAGGGCTACTAGCCGAATAAGATAGTTTGGTGTAGTGTGAAGTAAATCATGAAAAGAAGCATGCAAAATAGGTCAGTGGACCAATCTAAGGTATATTAAGGAGGAGTCATTATTATCACTTCACTCGTTGAAAGGAAAAGATACTCGTTAAAAGGAAAATCCACTTGGTGAAAGGCACCACCGAGTAGAGACATCACTCCATCGAGCAGTAGCTAAGCTTGTTGGTGAACAAACAAAACACTCCACCAAGAACTCCAAAGTAGTTACCAATTCAAGTCAAAGGTTGGAAAGGTAGTGGAATTGGGATTTCCATTCTTCTAGTTGCTTACTATGCATTAGTATGTGTGAACTTAATTCAAATGACTTGCATAATTCACTTAAAAACTAATTAATATTAATTTGAACATTTAAAATTTTACCATGCGTCCATGCTTAGTAATTCCCTCAGTGTGACATGGAGGTCCTCTCTTAGCTACATCAAAAGTGGATGTAATCAAGTCCTGTAAAAACAAACATTACAAATTTTTGATAATTCAGGTATAAAAGATCTAGATACATAATAGATATTGAAAAATTACTTTTAATCATGACCTCAAAGGACAATGTCGATGGTTGTATTTGGCTTAATCTTGTAGCCATGCCAAGAGTCATGGTGGTGTTGACATGAACAATATATATAAAGCATGAATCAAACTTATAGTATATACATAAATTATAAAGTATATATAACTTGACTATACATTTATAGAACAAAAGCATGTGTATTAGGTGTGTGACACGTAGCTAATGTCACTGATGAGTCAGGACGTAAGTGTGATGCAGCATAAGACAATCCAAAAGCCTATAATTGCAAAAAAAAAAGTATGAATCAAAGTTGTACATAAATTAGTAAGCATATAAATACTTAAAATTAATGAATGAAAAACATACTACATGTATACGTGGTTGAGTCTTAGTGACCAGTGGGGAGGAGCATGAAGAACTGCCAATCTCAGTGTTACATGAAGCACCCTACAAAATCAAAAAAAATATGTCAAACACATTATTAATTAAATTTTTTTAATTATTTAAAGTTTAAATGTACTTTATGTATCTAGATCAAAGAAGATACCGTGAACGGGACACCGAAATCTCAAGGTGTGGATGTCATATGATGATGACTAATGAATGATGTAGTGTCAACCCTTCTCTGTTCACCAAAAAATCCACATGTTATGGTTCATATTTGTATAAATATGAAATTTAATATTGCACTATAAATTATAATTAAATTTACCTATGTGGGATGATCATCGTCTGCATTGAGAAAATTAACATATGATGTGATCTCATCTCCAACATCACCATGTGTGCCACCATCAACATCATCATATCCATCATGGGCAACATGGGTGGCATCAAGATCACTTTGGGGACCCCTACATATATCCCCACAACTTGTGCAAACATGTGCTATGCTAAGGGTAACCCTCACCTAGGTCAAGTGCTCTAACAAATTGCTTGAAAGGGCACTCAATGAACCAAGAGCGGACTTCACTTCTCAAATATGGATTGGTGCAGGAACTATTAGAGTAGGAAGAGGAACAAGGGGCTCATTACACACACTATTTCTAGTTCTATCGCTTAATTTGGCCCTTGGCTTGTCCTGTGGTATACCCCAACCAACCCCCTGGAATGCTTTCATGTCAAAGTAACTAGGTTTCCTACCCAATTCAAATTCAACCCATAATTTTTTTTAAAATTATAGGGGGAACTCATGATTAGCATGTGGTGTATGGTCAAATACCATCTACCATTGCTCCCAAAAATGCTCAGCTACATCAAGGTTCTGACACCATCTAATAAAAATATGTGGCTTCTTGCCAAGTATCTCCTCACCTATTTTAGGGTTCAAAAAATAATGTGTCATATAATTTTTGTAATTTTTAAATCATTGACCTCTTTATAAGAGAGGTTGTTAGGATAATAAGCACGCATGGACTCCCTCCATGACTAAAAACTAGCAAGCTCATAATCTAATGTTTGTATAGAATTTACTATGCCTTGCATGCTATTTGCAAGGAATAGTAGTTGGGGAGGTGGATAAGGATCATGCCTAATAGTATTTATGTTTCTCATAATGGCCTATATATTTCTCCTAATATGATCTCTCAACTCCTCAGGAGTAAGTGAAGGTGGTGCGTGTTGACCCAAGAGCTCATCAATGTTAAAATCATCCATGGATAAATAATCCGTGTATATATAAAAATATGAAAAATTTATAATTTACATTTTACCTTAGAAAATAAAGACTTAAATAATTAATTACAACATAATTTAAAAATACAATAGAGAGAGAGAGGGAGAGAGACCTAAATAATTAATTACAACATAATTTAAAAAACATGAAAATTTATAATTAGGAGAGAGAGAGAGAGAGAGACTTAAATAATTAATTACAACATAATTTACAATTAACATATAATTTATATTTTACCTTACAAAGAAAGACTTAAATAATTAATTACAACATAATTTAAAAAACATGAAAATTTACAATTAACATATATTTTACATTTTACCTTACAAAGAAATAAATAATTAATTACAACATAATTTAAAAATACAATAGAGAGAGAGATATTTAAATAATTAATTACTACATAATTTACAATTAGCATGCAATTTACATTTTACCTTACAATGGAAGACTTAAATAATTAATTACAACATAATTTAAAAACATGAGAGAGAGAGAGAGAGAGAGAGAGAGAGAGAGAGAGAGAGAGTGTGTGTGTTTGTTGTTTTAGTTGTGTCTAGGTTTATGTTTTCTACATGTACGATTTCTTGTTTTAGTTGTCTATGTTTACGTTTTTGTTTTCTACCTAGGGTTTCTTATTTCAGTTGTGTCTAGGCTAATATTTTTGTTTTCTACCTATGGTTTCTTATTTTAGTTGTGTTTAGGTTTAGGTTTTTGTTTTCTACTTGGGGTTTCATATTTCAATTGTGTTTAAGTTTACGTTTTTGTTTTTTACCTAGGGTTAAATTAAGTTTTAATAGTTTTCTAGTTTGGTACGATAATTTACAAAGTAAATTCAAACTAAAAATAACTAAATGAAACATAAAACACAATTATTTGTATGGTAAACTAGAAGAAAAATTTGAAACTAAATAATGACTTGTTTAACTCGTTAAATATAACATTAAACTACAAATTTTTATGAAAAAATAATAAAAAATAAAGAAAAATAATAAAAAACAATGGTACGTACCTGGAATCAGGAGAAAAATAGCTGAGGGGGTCGACAGTAGCAGTAGAAACGGGCACCCATACCTTCAAAACTGTGATCCCGTTTACCAAGTTGTGAAAATGACTTGGAAAATGGTTTTAAAAAATAAATAATACATTTACAAAATGGGCACCCAATTTTTAAAAACGGGCAACTGATTTTTAAATGGGTGCCCATTTTTTAAATACGGGTCGAGCACCCGAAGCTTAACGGGCGCCTGATTTTTAGAAAATGGGTGCCCGTTTCTTGTGCCAAAATTTTTTGGCCGTGGACTTCCGCTGAATAGGCACTCAACTTTCAACATTTACCCATTAATTTCACTATACTTATATATTTTTATCTTTAAAAAAATTAGATTGTTAATGCATGAGTACAACAAAGAGTAATAGATGGATGCTTTTACAAATGTAGCATCATAAATTCGATCTCTATAAAAATTCTTGCTTATTTAGGCCCCATATTAGCATGTGGGCACCAATAAGAAGTTGAATCCACTTTTTGGCCAAAAAGTGGAACTGTTTTTCCTATTTTTTAGAATTCATCTCAATTAACCTAAAAATTTGAAGCACTTAAAGATTGAATCTTTTAAAAAGTCAGTAATAAGAAATGTAGTATTGAAAGTCTAGTTTATAAATATATAATTTATATTAATACCCAAATAATGAAAATTAATTTTCACTAGGTATTTCAAAAAACCACTTTTTAAAAGTCACTTTTCCAAGACCTTCCATGCCCATGTACGACAACCATAATTAGACCTAAATGAAAGTATTTTTTGAGTCTTTTGGGATATGATTTTTAAGACACACAGGATTGATGAGCATATTTTTTTGTAATTTTTAAATATATTTTTCCTATTATTTTTTATTGGGCGCAATTTTTGTTTTGAAAACCCCTCGTGTATAACAAACATAAGTTGACCTAAATTCATCATTTATCAAATTTTCTTTTTTTTTTCAAAGTGAAAAGAATTCTTCGTAGTTTGATTTCATATATTATTTTTTGAAAAATGTGAAAAACTTAAAGTTATTATAAAATAAGAAAACCTATTATTTCACGCTTATGTACTTGTTTTAATTTGAAATTATTTGAAACATAGAAAAATTATTCAAACTAAACCAAAATTTTATATTTTAAATTTATGCAGTAATATCTATAATGAGCTTTAATTTTGTGAGAAAATTCCACATGAAACATCTTCCACAAAAAGTGGGTTTCATGTGCAAAAAGTTCCCCTAGAAGTGGACTCAACTTCTTGCACTTACTCATGTGTGGCCTCCCTAATATGTATCCACTCATTACATCTTGATTTCACGCATATTTCTGGAATTCCCATAATGAATTGGACTTTAGGTTCATATTGGGTGGTCAAGGGCGACTTGGAGGCTCAAGGATGAGTTAGGTCACCCCTAACCCAAGAATCACCCCTTACCCCGAGAATTAGCCCCAAATTAAAATTAGATAACAGTTATCTGGTTTTAGTAGGATTCCTAAATCCACATGGCCTCTTTCAAGGATTTCACCCCAAAATGGCTAGGAGAGGCATATAAACAAGGCTACCTTCCTCATTTTGGTAATAAATATCAAGCTATCAAAGAAAGGTGAACTCAAGTAGTCTATCCAAGCATCCATGATCTCAAGCATTCAAGGAGAAAGAAGCATTCAAGAAAATTCATCCCACTATATACTTCATTGTGGAAAGCTTCAATAATCTTCGGGAAAGCATGTCTTTGATGATTTCCTTTTAGATTCTTATGGAGTCATTCTGTTGCACCATCTTCTCTCTCCATCTAGTCATATATCTTGCATTTTCCAATTTCATTTGCACAATCATAGCCATTAGTGAAGGATCATTCCATTCACCTAGTGCTTGAGCCTTCTCAAGCTTGACAGATCAGCTTCCTTCCAATTTATGAGTGGAGATAGGCTCAAGCTTCCTATTTTGCCTATACAGGCTAGTGATTAGTATTTCCTTGATTACATTTTAGTGAACCCGACTGTTCTTACATACTTCTCATTTTTAGTCTTAGATCTAATTTTTGCACGACATTATCAAATTTATATGCATTCATGCACTTGCATTGGTAAAAAAAAGACATAAGAATTGCACTTTGTTATCTCTTGTTTTGGGCATTTAGCATATACTTTCATTTGAAAAAGAAAAAATGTTTTCATTTCATTTTCCATTAGATTAGTTTCATGATGCATATATTCCATAGAGGTGATCCTAATTTAGCATCCCTTCTATCACTTTATCCCTTCTATCTACAAGGATATTTTGGTGCAAAAAATAATATCAACACTTCTTTTGAGGATGTCCCTCCCAAGGAGGAGGCCTTCAAGAAAAATGATCTTTCTCCTAAAATTTACCTCCTCTACAAAGATCATTTAGTACAAGATGATGATATCATGGTTGTTTCTCTGAGAGATACCCTATTTTCTATGCATTTCATTGGAATTACATCTATATATGATGTCTTAATGAGTTAAGTTTATCCCTCTCCTAAAGATAATCTTACTCATCAGGATATGTAGAAGCAAGAGAATGATATTTCCTCTCTTAAGGACACTCTTCCTTTTCTATATCTACATGACATATCTCTAGTAGTTGAAGAATTGATGAATCACGTTTATACCTCTCATGGGCTATATTTTTTTAATGAGGATAAAATTCATAATCCTATTGAAAATATAATGTAGGAGCATCCTTGGGTTGTTGGCAATCTTGCATCACCCAAAAATATTTCCTTCAGTTTGTTTGTTGTTTTGTTCCAGTTGGGTAGTTTTCTGTGTTTTAGGTAGAAATCATTCCAATTGACTTGTTATATTATGTGATTCTTATGTTGTGATCTAGGCATCATGTAGATCCTATGTCTATCTTTGTAACTCAATCCGATGTTTCCAAATGAAGTTATCTTATGATAGGTCCAGTCCTATATTGCTTTCCTATTCTAAGAGTCAGGTTGGCAAGATTTGGCTTGCGATGGAGATTCACATTATGCGAAGCTTCATCATTCATTATTCTATGTTCTTATTCATGTGGTCAACCTCCTTCTATGTTCACACATCATGATCTATCTCTTTGGGGATGTTCTTATAGATTTAGGTCCTGACCTATATGTTATAATACATTTCCTTTATCTTGGAGATTGTTGATCGAATATGTTGACTTGTGGTTGGAAATCTTGTATATTAGTAGGGTAGTAGTTCTTGTTTAGAGTAACAGATTGGTAAGGAGGATAACCAATATATTTGATAGTGAAGATTGGGAATAAGGGTTATGTCCTTAGTAATGAAGCATTTTTGTTGAAAATCTATAATTTGCATTTGTAGGCCAACTTGATGATAATTGAAGAGCATTGTTTCTTATTTGTTGGTGTTGATTATTGATTTATTTTGTCATTTGTGTCGTGTAGTCTCTAGTTGCAATTTTGGACATATCCATTGGGGATTTCTCCTCCCTTGACTACATCAAGTGGTATCAAAGCACAGTTGTGATTCTTGGATTGCAGATTTGAGTTCTTGAGCTTGCAAAGTTTCAGACTAAATGCCTTTGTTTTTGCTAATTTCCAATTATCCTTTAGTTTCTTGGTTTCATCTTTTGCTTCATCAAGTTTTATCATTAGTTCTAAGTTTGGAATTTTTTGTTCATCCTTGAGTTCTTCATTCTCTCTTTTGAGTTTTTCAATTTGTTCTGATTCTAATTGCTCCTTGAGTAGTTCTTCTCTTTGGTTTCTTGCATGTCTTAATTATTCTTTGAGTTTTCTTATAAAATCATGTGCCTTTTTCAATTTATACTTTAGATCTCTATTTTCTACAATAGCCTCATCAAGGTCATCCAATGCAATGTCAAAATTCTTCTTTAAGGTGCTATAATCCATCTGGATATCCCTTAAGTTGTTAAGCTTTCCTTCAAAGGGTCTGATGCGATGATACCAATTGTTAGGATTTGGTAATATTGAGAGGGGGGGTGAATCAATATTACAACACTTATATGATTTCTTCAACCACTTAACAAATATAAAACTTAAATAAAATATGGACATGCAAAGTAAACGTACACAAGATAACTCATGACACCATTATTTTGTTCTCGAGGAAACCATGTTAAGGGAAAAATCTCGGTGGGGATGGTACCCACAAATATTTGCACTAAAGTATAGTGACCCTATTAGGATTTGATTATTACATAGAGCAAGTCCTAGTTACATGACTAATGAACCCTATTAGGGGTATAAAAAATGTGTGCTCACTGCACTTACAAAATGGTGGACTTCTTGTAGCTTGTACAAGGTGATCAGGAATAGGATTTTTTGCTAATTAGGCCTAATAGAAGGATTTTTAGAAAAAGGATTGATCAGATTGAATCACGTAGGTTAAAAAATTGAAGATCCTAGTTGTGGGGTGGCAGAAGATAGATATGAACTTCAATTGCAGAGGGTTGTATGAAGGGAGTCGCAGGAAGAGTTGGTGAATTGGTTAAGAGGAAAATTGGTGATTATTTTTTGTACAAATAGATTGTTTGGGGCAGATTGTGGGTGTTGGTATATTTATTGATTATGTTAGGGAAATCAACACTAGTAATCAGATTGCCAAAGATGAGGAATTTGAGAAAGTAATTCCTTAAGTTTGCAAGAATGTCACCTAGAAGAATGAACCCTAGAAGGATAGAGAAAATGATGGAGGAATTTAGGAATGGGATGAGGACTGAGATCCAAAATGCTTTGATGGGGTCATAAGGAACCTTGAAACTGAAGATGAATATAAAGAAGTTGTTAAAGATCTTGAGACAGTTGAGGTTGATATCCTTACAGATGAAGAAATATTATTAAGGACTATGCCACAAATGGTTAAGAGTCATATACTTGATGTTTCTTATTTCTCTGGTTCATTACATCCTGAGGATTTGATAGATTGGATTAGTGAATTAGAAGATTACTTTGAGGTTGAAGATATTAAGGATCCATAGAGGGTTAGGTTAACATAGACTAAGTTGAAGGGTCATGTTGCCTTATGGTGGAAGGAAGTGTAGAAAGATAGGGAAGATAATGGTGAACCTAAGATCACTAGGTGGAGAGTTATAGTTTCTAGACTTAATACCAAGTTCATACTAAAGGATTATGAATTGGAATTGTTTAATAATCTATAGAATCTAATTAAAAAGGATTTGACTATTAAGGAATACATCGAGGAGTTCTACAAGATACAAATCAGATTTGGACACCGAGAGTCATCTAAAGAGAAGGTGGCTAGATATATCAATGGTATGAGACTTAATATTCAATATGAGTTAAGTCTGTTTAGGATTAGTGCAATTGAAGATTCTTATCAGTATGCCCTTAAGGTAGAAGACAAGTTGAAGAAAAGACAAGGAAAGCCTAAGGGAAGGGGCATACTAATTGGTGATAAGGGAAAAGCAAATATTTTTGTTGAAGGAGAACCCGATAAGAAGATTCTTAGAAGGTGAACTAGCAACAATATTTTTAAAGGTAATTGTTTCAAGTGTGTGAATGTTGGTCATAAGGCTTTCCAATGTTTTGAAAATTTTAGCAAGGGTAAAAGCAAACAAAACTTGGTGGCACATGAGGAGAAATTTGATGATGAACCTATTGAAAGAGAGGTTGCACCTGAGATGGGAGGATATTTGATATTCCAGAGAGTCATGTTGAGAAAGAAGTAATTTGAGCCTGTTTAAAGACAACATTTGTTCCAAACAGTCTGTAAAATAGAAAATAAATATTGCTAAGTGATAATGGACAATGGTAGTACTAAAAACCTTGTATCAAAGGAGATGGTATATAAACTTGGACTTGGGAGACTTAAACACCATTTTCCATATGGGATAATTTGGTTTCAGGATGAAAATATGGTGGAGGTTAAAGAGTAGGGTTGAGTTAAGTTCAATATTGGACCATACTGGGATGAGGTATTATGTGATGTGGTTAACATGAGTGCTTGTCATATTTTTCTTAGAAGACCTTGGCAGTATGATGTTGTACCTATTCATGATTGATAAAGGAATGTTGTGTCTATAATGAAGGATGGCAGGAAGTTCACTTTAATTCCTTTGAAGGAGGAAAGGAAGGATATGAGTCTGAGTGTAATGAGGACTTACACCTGAGGTGATCATATTAATTCAGATCAATAGGTGATATATTTGTAGTAGGTGGTTGAAAGGATTTATAAGGTTGTTTAGTTGTTGAAGGATCTAATGAATGAACCTAAACCAGTGGAGTTGAAGGCTGATGATGAAAAGATGGTTTTGTAGTAGCAGGTTACCGAAGTAGTATCAAATGAGCAGTAGGATCTTGAGAATGGATAAAAAAGAAGGGAGTTATTAATTGATATCAGAGGTGGAGTCAAGTAGTAGAGGAGGGAGCATATATTAATTTTTGAAAGTAGGAGCGACAAAAGAAGAAGCAATTGGTGTGAGTTGGATAATTAGAGAAGTACCCGATGATGGATAGTATACTACTAGGTCTGAGGATTTGGATAGTAGGTGTAGCCATTTGTAGAATATGATGGTTGTAGACAAAGAGGATACATGGGTCAAGAATGAGCATGAGATTTATGTCTTTAATCTTTCTAGATGTTCATAAGTTCATCTTATGGAACATATTCTATTCACTTGGGGTATCTGATCCAGGATCATCCTTGGGTCGTTGGAAATCTTGCATCACTCAAAAATATTTCCTTTAGTTTGATTGTTTTTCTATTCCATTTGGGAATTTTTTCATGTTTTAGGTAGCAATCATTCCATTTGGCTCATTATCTTATGCAATCCTTATGTTGTGATCTAGGAAACATGTAGATCCTAAGTCTATCTTCACAGCTCAATCTGGTGTTTCCATATGAAGTTATCTTATGATAGGTTCGGTCTTATATTGCTTTCCTATTCTAACAATGAGGTTGGAGAGATTCAACTTGTGATAGAGATTCAAATTATGTGAAGCTTCATGGTACATCATTCTATATTCTTAAACATGTGGCTGACCTCCTTGTGTGTTCACACATCATGATCTATCTATTAGGGGATGTTCTTATGGATTTAGGTCCTAACCTATATGTTGTAATATATTTCCTTTATCACAGAGATTGTTGATTGGATAAGTCAACTTGTGGTTGGAGATCTTATATATTATTAGGGTAGTAGATCTTGTTTAGAGTAAAAGATTGGTAAGGAGGATAGCAATATATCCGATAGTGAAGATCCATAATAAGGCTTATTTCTTTAGTAATGAGGCATATTTTTTCAAAATCTGTAATTTGCATTTGCAAGCCAACTTGATGATAATTTAAGAGTATTGTTCCTTATTTTCTAGTGTTGATTATTGCTTTGTTTTTTCATTTCCACTGTGTAATCTCTAGCTGCAAGGTTGGATATCTCCATTGGGGATTTCTCCTCCTTTGACTGTGTTAAAGTCTCCCTAATAGAGACACAAAATTCAAGAGTAGTAATGAATGCTCTCCTCACAAATATAATTTGGTGCAAGAGGAACAAGACAAACATTTCAATTTTAGCACACCCATCACTCTAGATCCTCTTTACTTTCTTGCATATTTTTGTACCCATCAAAATTCTTTGAGACAAGATGATTTTATTCATGATCTATTTCCTAACATAGCATTGAACAAAGATGAAGACCCGAATGAGAACACTTCTTCCCAACCTATTAAAATGGATGTACATAATGATGATAGGATTGAGAATCTCCATAGAGAGATCAATTATTTTACTATGCATGTCTACATAAAACCTTTCCATAAACCTCATGATGAAGGATTTCCACCTTCCAAATTAAAGACATTATTATTAAGAAAGGATTTAATGGATAATATCTTGGAAAGATTAAAAAAATTCCTATAAGCCCTCCTCCCTCACAACATAGAGAACAATTAGAATTTACAAATCAAGAAAATATTTTTCACAACCCTTCTCAAGACTTGATCACTCATTTCTCACCTAAGAAAAATCATGAACTCTACATAAAAACAACTTAATGATAGTGGTACTATAAAAGTAATGCCTTAGAATTCTCTTCACCTATTATGTTTCTTCACATCATGTGATCTTAGTGAGTCATGTTATTGGGGGATATTTCTTGTACACGGTGCTATACTTTCATATTCAATCTTTCTTTGTGAGAAACATAATAGGTCTCTTTTCCTTGTCTTCATGCTTGGAAGGCAAAGGTTATATCTTCAATTTCTTATATTTACAAATGATCCATGCAGTTTCCCTTTATTGACTAGTATATTTAATGAACACGATGTCCTTGCTTGCATGGACTTTTTTTGTTCTACATGAGGTTTTTCCTCTTTTTTAGGAGACTTACATTCTTGTTTATGTGTGTGTAAAAAGTGGTTGCTAAATAACACTACACTTCAATGAGTCTTTATGTGATTGATGTAAACAATGAAAATGGAATAATCTAAAATTGAAACCAACCAAAGTGACTCATTGCCTTCTAATAGACACGAGTATGAATTTTTCTCTCAGATCATCACAAAACCCAGTGACTATAGACGTAATCTAAATGAAGGATTTTAAGCTAATATGCAAATGCAATGTTCATCCAATTACCTAAGAGTTAATCCATTTTTAGGAAAAAGAAATGAAGTGTTCCTATATTTGATGAATGCAACAATGAATGTAATTAAAACAAACTAACTATGCATTTAAGATAACTAACAATAATTTCAATGCATAAACAATAATGAACAAATTGACAGTGTTACTCTACTTAGAAAAAGATCCTCCTCTTGTGAGAATGGAGGCCTAGTTATATATGAATCCTCTCGAGAATGAACGTACATGATTGACCAAAGATGAATGATTTAGATTTGTTCCAAACTAGCACAATCCATGTGAAATTGATTCAATTGGTTAGTTGTTTTGGAAACTTCTAAGGTTGAACTAAAGTTGCTAAATTGAAAGATGAGTTAACATAGGTGGTTTCCCAGTTGAATGGATTTTTTCCAAAATCATGTTTAGTTGACTGAATGATGACTCCATAAATTCATTTTTGGAATAATTAAATGATTTTATGCACTTTTCTCCAAATTGTGATGAAATAATTAATTTAATTCTTTTTTGTGATTAATTCAAGACAATTCTTATTTATTTAATCAGGATCCTAAGACATTAATTAAATAGATTGCATAACCTATTGATTTAATTGTCAATAACATTAGGATTTAGGAATTAATTAATTAATTAATTAAGATCAAGTGTGATGGTTGAATGAGACCTAGAGTATAGGTCAAATCAGATTGATAAGTTGATTGCCTTGGGTTAGGACTTAGGGGATTTAATCAAGATTAGGGCTCTCTTGATGAACAATTGAGATTAGGAGATTATGGTTTTGTTGATAATTTTTAGGTGATTACATTTCCCCCTCTTTGAATTGGTGTGCGATTAATGCATTGATTCAAAGAACAGTTAGTGTTGAGACTGAGAATAGTTTGATGTGAAGCGATGAAACTACTCTCAAGTTGATTGATTCAAAGATATCAATTCAAAACTTGATTGGACTAGAATTGACGAGGATATATCAGAATGGCCAATTTGATGTGAAGCAATGAAACTGAACACCTAATCAATCAATTGATAATGAAAAATAACCAATCTGATTTGGAAGTTTCCAAATTGATTAATGTCATAAAGACCCTTAAACTATTAGATTGGTTTGAACGAATAACCAGTTTGATGTGAAGTGATGAAATTGATTTTCATTAAGAGATCAATAGAGAAATTGACTTGATTTGATACGATGAAGCCAGTTGGATTAATGAGGACAATATCAGTTTGATGTGAAGCAATGAAACTAATATGCTCCTAGAGATTTTTCAATGATGAAGAATCTCAACTTGATGTGGTGTGATGAAGCTGAGATGCCCCTTGCAATGAGGTCTTGTTGGATTTGATGATTTGATTATTTGATTAAAGATTCACAGGTTTCTTGTTGTTTTGATGATGTGATCACTAAATTGTTGATGTCATGATCATGCCCCCTCAGGAGTGAAATTAAAATATGGCTAGGTGCCCTGGTGATCCGAAGTAATTTCGATTGATAAAATAATGCATGAAGAGACTGATTTGATTTTGACAAGGTTGTAAATGGGTAGGCCACATTTTGTACTTATTTTAGGTCCTATTAACCAAGTTTGACCAAAATTTGGATAAGATTTGACCAAGATTTTGGCACTTTGGTCACTTATGGAGAAAATATCTCATTAGGTTGGAGGACAGAGGATTGATTGCATGAGCGATCAACTGTAATTGGAGTAAAAAGTCAAATTGTGATTTTGATAGATAAAATAGTCTTGGATTTTGATTTTGATCCTGAAAATAGAATCAGGATGGTCAAATTAGCTAGAGTTGTAATTTTCAAGTTAATAAGAGCAAGTTGAAAATTAGGTCAATGCAATGTTTTTAACATCTCTTGTAGGAAATCATTTTTGTCAATACACATGTACTCGTTCATGTCTTTAATGACACAATTGACCTCTTGATGAGAGAGGATGATGATAAATTCAAACTCAGGCCTCACCTTCCACTCAGGAGATAATGTTGCAAAGTAGTGATGTTGTCCAAAATGTGAAATGCAAAACTAACATGAATGCACCCTAGGACTTAGTCACTGGATTTTGATTTAAAAAATTTCATCATTGAGTGTTGTGGGACATCGTAGCAATATAATTCTCATTGGTGCCACTACAACCATGAGAATATGAATATGACCTGTATCAAAGAAAATATGGAAAACAAATGCAAGCATTGGGGCATAAAAGTCGAGATGACCTAAGCATTGTTTCTAGTTGATATTGCAAGTTTACATTGGCATCGAGGCATTTAGAGCTGAGATAATCATGAGTGTGATCTTGCATAAATAAACAAAATAATAGACAAGGAGGTAGTTCTGACCTCATCAAGATGGGGGCTCTTACTACAAACACAATTTATAGGACAGTTTAGGATCATCAAAACCACCAATAAGCAGAAGTCAAAGAAAAATAATTATGCCCCCAGTCTAGGTTCCTCTAGTCATTTAGACATCATTGAGTTACTTAGAAAGAGATAATTAGTAAAGTTAAATGATAACAAACAACATACCAAGAAAATTCACAACCTTTATTGCTTCTCTAGTCATTTAGACATCGTCAAGTTGCAATAGAGATGTGATCAACATAAATTTAGGAAGTTTTGGGGTGTTGTTTGTGTTTTGGTCTGTGTAAAATGTTCTAGATTTTTGAAGTGTGTAGTGTTAAGAAACCCTGTTTGATCGTTCATGTATGTCATTCGTTTGTTTGGATTGATGATTTAAGTTTATCCAATAAGTGTTGAGAAATATAGTTTGTTGATGTCTTCACGTTGTGGGGTGCTGAAAAACATTGTTATGTGTCAGTGATGAACCTTTCAGTGATTTTTTGAAAACTAACTTTGATTCATTTTGTATGGTGATTTAGTTGACTGTCATGATAGGAAATTGTCCCCTAGAAAGACTTGAATGTCCTAGGATGAAGATAAAGACCGATTCCAATCCATGGTAGTTTTGCATGAAATAATTGATTTGTCACAAAAGTGACTTAAGCTATATACAAGTTGAAAAGAAAGACTGAAGCCCATGTAGGCGGGATAGCCAAATTACGCATTGATAAATGGAACGTTAAGTTTACAAGTGCCACATTTTTACCAAGTTTTCACCACTTGGCAGATATTCTATTTTTTCTACCAAGGTGCCTTTTTACCAGGGTTTCACCAAGGCACTTTTAAATTTTTTAAATTTTTTTCGTATTTTTTCATATTTTTATGATTTATTTGGCTGATGCATCAAAGTGCCTATTTTCTAGGTTTTCATCAAGATGATCCTTTTTTTAGGACTTTTTTTTATTTTTATGATTTTTCTCAAGACAATATAGATATGTACAAGCTACTGGATATCAAGAATTCTTAGGCATAGAACCTCTTCAGCTGGAGAGTGTTGATGGGATCCCAAAGTTGTTCTCCTTCTAGTGTAGAGAGTCGATAGGCGCGAGAGCCAAATGTTGCAGTAATGATGTATGGACCCAACCAGTTAGGTTCAAACTTCCCCTTTTGTTCCTGATGTGACTGATTGCGGGGATTTTCTCTCAACATTAGGTCACCAACATGAAGTTCTCATGGTTTGAACTTTTTATTGTATCCTCTAGACATTCTCTTTTGATATTCTCTAAGGTGATCAAAAACCACTTGCCTACGTTCATCCAACAATTCTATCTCTTGCAATCTGGATATTCAAATCATTTGGTATTAGTTGGTGTAAAGGAACCCTTAGAGATGGGATTTCTACTTTAATGGGTAGGACCTCTTTTGTGTTGTATACTAGAACAAAAGGTGTCACCATAGTAGGTGTTCTAATGTTGCTGCGCTAAGCCCACAATGAAGGATTGAGTTGTACGTGCCATTCCTTTCCCAACTTAATCACAGTGTGATGCAAGATTTTCAGCAGATTCTTATTTGAGGCTTTAGCCTGGTCGTTGCCTTGTGGGTAGTAGATGGAAGAACAATGTTGTTTGATCTTGAATTTTTCGCAGAGCTCAGTTATATCATTGTTCTTAAATTTTCCTCCATTGCCAGTTATAATGGAGGAAGGGATACCATACCGGTAGATGATATAATTCAGAATGAACAGATCCACATGTTTTCTTGTTACTTTGGTAATGTGATGACCTCTTTTCTTGCATACATTTATTGTGTTACACAAGGATTAACATCCTGAGTAAAATCTTATGTTTTCTTAAAATCACATGTCTAGTAAAAATTAAAACAACTTAGGGAGGCATAATGTGTCCTCTTCTTTTCTTGTTCAATGCATCCAATATCACTTATGAACTTGCCTTCTCTTATAATTTTATGTTCTTTCTTGCATGCATTTATTGTGTTACATAAGGATTAACATCCTGAGTGCAATCTTATGCTTGTAAGTGCATTTTTTATTTTTATTTTAATAAAGGATCTCTCATTTAGGGCATATATTGGATGTTTATTTCTCCTTTCTCTCAAGGATTCGCTATCTCTTTTTTGTTCCTCTCATGTCCACTAAAGTAGGTATAACATGGTATCCTTTCATCTTTATATTTATCTATAGATTTGCATTGTTTATGATACATTATTATCTGCAGGTATGTAATGCTTTGTTTCATGCACGACGCAATAGTTTCTGCCGAACAATGTCCTTCCATGCCTTGGATTTTAATGTTTGTGATTTAATAATCATCTATAATTTACTTCATAGGTGATATATTTTCTAGCACATTATGTTTAGAATTGTATATCCTATGATGCTTCTTGTCCTACATTTCTCTATGGTGTTGTATTATTCTATGATACTTCTTGTTTGATATAGGGTGTTTTGTTTTCTACATTGTTAGATTATGGTTACTACTTACAATTCATCTTTATATTTTATAATATTTTTTATATAATCCACCATAGAATTCTCTTTCTTGTCTCACTCTTGGTGGGAAAGGTTGTTTGTACATTATTTATCTCTCTTTGTCTAAGGATCAACTTTACTTAGTATAGTGGCATTTATTTATCATGTGACATTCATTTCCTATAAGGAATTGTGTCTTGATCATGACTCTCTGACACACAAGAGGTGCATGTCTATGATCATCACCTCTTCTTAATTTGAAAAACTATGTTCATTATAAACATTTTACCTTACTATGTGATTTAAAGTTTGTCATCCTTCATCTAAGGATCCCTATTCCACCTATACACAAGGGGTTGAATAGGTGCATTCTTGATTTCCTCTCCCCTTATTTTATCTTGAAGTTGTTATCTGTGTTCATGATAGTCCTCAGGAAGGTAGATGTCTTGCTAACAAGATCTCTTCCTTTTTAAGGTTTCTTCTCATAATCGACATATCCTTTCATAATTGATCTATTTTCTTAGGTTACAAGAGTCAACATTCATCGCTAAGTTTATGACATAAATTGTTGTTAAAGGATATATCCTTGTTGCTAGAAGTAGTTATCCTTGATTCTCTTCCTTATGATATATATGGCTACATTGTCATCATAAGGAGGGGGGCATACATATGCCCTCTTTGTACTATAGTTTACTTTTTTTATGGACTTTTACTTTTACATTAAAATATTGCTTCTCCCTAACAGGTATTAGTAATACTTCTCCATCCTAGGGAAATACACACACATTTTCTCTACGGATAACAGACCCTTGTCCATCCATAGAGAGTAGATATATATTTACACTCTGTGGTGATACCAAGGAATTGGTCCACGGGTGGAAACACATATGCATGCATGCAAAAGCCATTGATGGGTGCACATGATTGACTACCGGGCATACAAACCCGCTAGACCATTTGATCCTTCCTTCTTTTTTTTGTGATTCATGGTAAGGCACACAAACCTTACTAGTAAGATACTCATGCTCTCCCTCTCTTTTTACGCTTTCACGTAGCAGGATAGAATCATGAGGGATGTAATCCTTTGTGGTGATTTTTTCTTTCCTATGTGATCCCTTATGCTTTGTAATAGCCTTCCAAATATGATATTGTTGGGTGAGACATTTCTTCATCTAAGGTCTCTTTCACTAGTTGATTTGGGGTTTTAGTACTAATCTGTTTTGAGTCTTTGATTTTGTTTTTGTTTGGCTCTCTTTTTCTTTTGCTTTGTTTTCATACTCTTATGCATGTGAATGGAGTTAGGATCCTAGTTTTTGGGGTTCATGTCCTTAAAATTGGTGGTTTTCTATCTCATTATGATATTTTCTCTCTTCTCCTTCTTCCTTTACCAAGAGTATGACATGCCTCATACTCCAGCTAAAGTGGGGGCTAAATGTATCATCTTAAAATGGATGAACTTCATTTTGAGACCTTTTAGTCCTCCTTAGCATAGTTTTGGTCTCTCTTTCATATTTCAACATGGTCCTTTAGGTGCTATTTTATCACCTTTTTGGCCATATCTTCTGGAAATTTCATCATCCCCCGATTCTTTCTGCACCTTCTCCAAGGCCTTTGGAACCCCTCTCTATGATCCCCCTTGGGAATAGGTCAACTTGGTCGACCTATTTTGGAATAGTTTGACAAGGTTGACCTATTCGAGGAAGATTTCAACCCAAGTCGATCTCTTCCCTGAGGAAATTTAATTACGGGGCTCGAAGTGCCTCGGGTTTGCCGATTGATTTATTTTTCCCCTAGGTTAGCCTTCTTTGTTTTCAATCCCAAAAAATAGTATATAAGGAGGCTTGGGCATTTCATTTTCATCATCATTCTACAAGAAATCAAGAGCAAGCATACACACATTCATGAGATTTCAAGCAAGCATCTTCAAACATTCATCAAATTCAAGCATTTCCTTCTTGCATCAAGATTCTTCCTTTAATGTGGTAGTGGAGTTTGGCTTCTAAGGAGGAGATCCATCATTAAAAATAATTCAAGTTCTTTCATCTTTCATCATGGCATGTCACACATGAGGTTTTGACTTCTTTGATTTCCTTTTGGTTTCTTTGAGTCAAGGCTATTACATTTGCATACTTGATCACATATCAAATTTAATTGCATCTACAGAGGTAATTGTATCTTTCATTTGATATAATCAATCCTACTACATTTTATCATTTCCTTTATCATTACATTTACATCTCAATTTCAAGGTTGATTCCTCAAGCTAAGGCTTGACCAAGGCAAGCCCTCATCTACCCAAACTCAAAAACAAGCTTTTTTGTGTGTAGGAGTAGGATATCTTAATTATAACCATAGATCTGTAAACTACTTGTTGATAGATTTACAAAGAAGTTAGGTCAAATTTTCTACAGTTTCCTAGGAACACAATGACTTCGTGGAAAAATGTCTAGAACATGTTGCACCAGGTTGACTTGTTCCTGTAGGTATGATAAAAACAACATTTTATGGGTTTCTTGTTGTGATCACGAATCCACAGTCAGAAGTTCTATCATAGGTTTAGATCTGTATTTTTTACAGAAAAATAAATTCCTCTATATATTTCAAGGTGAGTTCTCTATCATTCATTTTATTTCTTAGTCTAGACCTATTTTCATATCTTAATCGGGCTGATTGCTTACACTTAGCATCTAGATCTATCTTACTTTTTTCATTAAATCAATTGGTTTAATTTAACATTTGCCTTTACACATCTTTAATCAAATCCTACATTGCATAAAAGAGGAATTTCTTGCACACTTCCTTGATATAATTTGGGTTTAGCATTGGCATCCATTCATCTTCTTGGGGTTTTACTAATCTAACTTGGGTTGTATTGAGAGTTATGTTTGGAAGCCCCTCTTTATCTTGTATTTTGAATGTTTAGGGTGGAAATGGTTAATTAACGAACTCATCTCACATAGTTTATATTGTTAGATTCATTAGTATCTGTTTCACCCCTAAACACAAAGTATTGAACTTTCTGAGCTATCTCACATGTATTGACATTCCTTTATCTCAGGAGGAGTAGTAAGCATGGTAAAGGCAAGTCTGTTTAGTTTCTGAGATAAAGTAAATGTAAAGAGTTACATGAGTCAGTATAAATTATTGATCTAGGACTTTGATATTGTGTAATCAATGATTGGATGACTCAGATGTGTGTAAGAAAGAAAGTAAAAGAGTTGGACAATAGAACTAAAATAAATGAAGATGTCATTGTTATGAAAAACATGTTGGATAAGATTAGATGGAACACCTTTGTCATTTATGTCAAAGGGGGAGAGAAATAGATGTGAAAAAAAAAAGAGAGCTACTAAGTCCAGTAAAGAAGAGATCAGATGAAGAGACTATATAAGAAAGATGAAGCAAATTTATATACTTGCACATAATAAAGAAGATGTTGAGTGGCTTACATCCTAGGGGGAGGAATTGATAGAGAGAAGAGTATGTAATCAGATTGGAACCAAAGGAAACTAGCTTCCAGGGGGAGATACTTGGTGAAGAGGTTGAGTCAGAGGGACTCTAACATATAATAAGATTGGTTGGTCTCAGATGGAGACTGTTAGTTTCTGATTGCATTATTATGTTTTATGTTTTTCACATCACATGTTGTCATCAATGCTAAAGGGGGAGATTGTTGGAAATTGGCAAGTTGGATGTGTTTTCATTGATGTCAAAATGTCAGAAGGTTATGAAGAATTGACTAGAAGATCTACTTTTTGGATGCTAACTGAACCATTGCAGGATAGCCAGGAGAACATGATGTTTAGAGGTTTGGTGAGGTCTGAATAGTGAATATATGAAGTCGCGCATGTGGGAGATATTTCATTAAGGTTAACACTTTGTTTACTCCAAGTTTTAGAGGTTGATATGAAGATTTGAGTATGATTCAAGGTCAAAGTTGATGGCTGGTAAACGGAGTGGCAAACAATATTGTCAGGAAGACAAAAAAGGGTCTAGTATGCTATATCAAGATTGAATATTTAGGACCACACTTAGGAGTATTTTTGGGACATACTTAGGTGTCTTCAACTCAAAGGGTTAGTACTTCAGAGGTTTGCATAGCACAATTCTATTGTCTCAAAAGTTGGATTGAGTGTTCATGAGGAACAGGTGAAAAAGGGATGGCAAATCCAATGGTGTGGTGGATTTGAATTGATGATTGTTTTTAATGATGCTACATGATGTTCTTGATTATTTGGTGATATTTATGGATTAGAAAACTAGATTGATGGTGTTTTTGGTCAATAATAATATTTTTACTATTATTCTTGTTCTTGGCCAACTAGATTGGTAAATCATGTTGCACAAGTGGTGAACCGTGAAATCTAAGAGATTGATGTTATCTAGGTAATTTATAAGTGGTATTATCTTGATTTTATGGTCAGAGATGAGTTCTAATGAGATATTTGGCATGGTGATTTGAAAGGAAGATAAATTAGGGTTTTTAGAGCTAATTCTTGGTATAAGGAGATGAATTAGGGAAAATCCAGTTGCAGATCATGGATGTGGATGCTAGAGGGTGCTAGTAGAGGAAAAGTCTATCTGAGAGATGAGGAGAGGAGGTTTAAGAAGAGGTTGAATAGTAATTTGAATTGTGCTACATTGGAGTTGTATCATACATGAGGTGGATGTCATTTACACAACTCACAAAAAGTTGAGATTATTGTAGTGATCACGTTGTAAGGAAGTGATCCTTCCTCAGGGTTGTAGCTCTAGGTTTTTTGTTTGAGAAGCAAGATCTAGGTAGTGAGCCTGAATTTAGGTTTATTCCCCACTATTGTAATAAGTTTATACTTCTAACAAGGTATTTTCTTATTGTGGGTAATCAACCCCACCATGGTTTTTTCCTTAATATGGTTTCCATGATAAAAATCTTGTGTCAAATTGTGTGGATATGTTTCTAATTTTTTTATGCATGCATTTTTAACATTCCTATCATACATATTAGATTTAAGGGTATACAAAGTTAATGGTTTTTGGGTTTAAGGTGTAGAATGATGTTCGATGAATATCTGCTTCATGGCATGCACAATTGATGATACTCAAACTTTAGATTTATTTTGGAGAATACTTTTGCACCCTTCATCTGATTGAATAGATTATCAATCCAAGGTAAAGGGTGCCAGTTCTTAATTGTCACCTTGTTAAGCAATTGATGATCCATGCATAAATGGAGAGAACCATCCTTCTTTACAAAAATAACTAGGGCTTCCCATGGAGAACCACTAGGATGAATGAACCCCTTGGTCAATAATTTTTCTAATTGTAGATGAAACTCACTCAACTCCTAAGTAGTCATACAACACGAAACCTTATAAATGGGTTCTACCCCATGAACCAAATCATTACAAATGTCTATATCCCACTTCAAAGGCATCCCTGGAATCTCACTAGGGAAAACATTTGCAAACTACTAAAGAAAAGGATGACTAAGATAAATTCCCCAAATCTCATCTTCATCTAAATCATTTACTAACACAAAAAAGAGTTGACACCTATGTTGCATGCATCACCTAAGTTACATCATTTAAGCTGCATCACGAAGATCATACAAATCTAGATATGGGTAATTGGACCCCTACAATCTCCAAATCTTTACCACATTTAGAAAAACATGAAATGTTCTTAAACCTAAAATAAATATTAGATCCATGAGCATCCAACTAATCCATGCTTAAGGCCACACCATATGAGCCCAAAGGACTGATATGTAGATCAACAATGGATGCAAAGGATCCTAGATCCAACATACAACCATGGATGAGAGAATTTGTAGCCACCTTATGCCCAGAGGATAGCTTAACCTTCCATATATCATCCTTGTTTTTTTCCACCAACACATAATGCTCTACTAGGAAAGGAGAAATGAAAGAAAATGTGGCTCTTGAATCAAATAGAATAACAATGGAAATACCACCTAACAAACATGTGGTATTAATAATTGTACTCTAGTGCTCTATATATCTCTAATCAACTACTACAAACAATTTGTGGGACCTACCAACATCCCCAACTGTAGGTTCAGAAGTGGCCTTCCTTTGACTAGAAGCCTGTACTGGTCTCTGAGGATAATGCATGGAAATGTGACCATGTTGACCACATCAAAAAAATCCTCCTCCTCTACCAAATAATATCTCTATAGGATGTGCATTATATTACTACAAACTTCCTCTACTAACACTCTACTCTGTACTCTGAGTAATTTGTGAATTTTAAGTATGTTTGTTATTTGCCTAGTTGCGAGATTTCTCTAAATGAGGAGCACCACCATGACCATGAAAGAATTTATTCTTTTGATGGTTGTAACCACCTTTAGAAGATGAAGGTTGATTCTTAGAACTTCCTAATCCCTAAAATTGATAACTCTTATATCCTGATCCTAAAAATGGAGCACTACAAACCTGGACACATGTTTGACCATCCAAACCCAAAGCCAAATTCTCCTCGATTAAGATAACCTTCTCAACTACAAATTTTATTGTCTTGGGTTCTAAGACCCAAACTCCTCCTCTAATAAAACCATTGAAGCCCCTAATGAAATGTTGAACCATTATGGCCTCATCATCCTTTTACCCAACATATGACTTGAGCTCATAGAAATAACATTCATACTCCTTAATAGTCATAGTAAACTATCGCAGATTGTGAAACTCTTCAACACATCTCTGTCTCCATTGATTTGATAAGAACTAAGCTTGAAAACTCTCTAGAAATAGCTCCCAATAAAATATGGAAATGTTCAAGGGGAACTTCTCCTCCTCCATACACCACCAAGTGGAGGCAAAACCTCTGAGATGCATAATTGTGAACCTAGCCTTGGTATTTATACCATAGGAATGCATCACAAAACACATGTCTAGATCTATGAGTCATGTCTTTGTTGCTAAATCACTAATGGATCCATCAAAAGTAGGAGGGAAAGACCTAAGAAGATTTCTCATGCGACTAGCCAAAATGGCATCCTCCTCTGCTGGTAGGTCCTTTCTCTAAACACTATGAATCCTCTCCCACTCCTCATGATGAGAGTGATGAGGCTCACCATGATGGACACTATCCTGACCAACCTCTAAATGGTGTAATATCTACTACAAACGATGACACATCTGAGCTCCCTCTGACTAAACACTCTGACTCCCAGTCATCTCTTCACTGCTCTCCTCATGATGATGTTGTTCCTCCTCATGCTAACCATGAGAAATCTCTTGATGCAATCTCAGAGGAGAGTTATGGGAACCACCTCTACCCCTAGCTCTAACTCAAGTCACAAGAGGCATCTTAAGCATGAAACATAAAACAAGGGTAAGTCAAGGTCCCTTAGGCCATACTAGGATAAAAAAGGCTTAAAGGATAAGTTCCAAAATTACCATAATTTCTTAAACATAAGGTAAGAGAATATAATAAATAAGATAAAGTTATAAGACAATATACACATGCATAATGGGTAAACAATTCCCATAGTTCCCAGTGTAGAAACTTTGGCTTTGATACTGGTTGCAATGCCCTGCTCAAGAACTTGAGAGGAAAACACAAATCTAATAAAAATAAACATGCATTTAAAAAAAAACCATTACATAATATTTAAACGTCATTAAGACTTCTTCTAATTGTTAAGGCAATTTCCATTCTATAGATTACATTTTAAGCAAGTAGAATAGAAATATGCATTAACATATAACATAAATGACCATTAATTATAAATGAAAAATGATTCACAATGTAATCCTATGTCCTTATTGGGTTCCCTAACGTCTATACTTGAGAAATACTATTATAACATATCTAATCATCTAAATACATTAATGAACTACATCATATAAATCATAAATATTAATTCCTTTAATTCTAAGTTTATTTTAAGGCACCAAATCCAAATATTCCTAGATTATTTTTATTATATTAACATTGTCACATAATCATATAATCCACTAACTCTTACTATCATTTAATGATTTTCCATTACATATCCATGCAATAAATATAACTTGCACTATCTTCTAACCTAACTACCATAACATTATTTTATCAATACATCTACGTAATCATATAATCACATAAGGTAACCAATACTATTTAACAATCTATCTAAATCCAACTTCACGTTTCTTTATTCACTTTACATAATCAAACTCTTCACCAAATACATTTATAATAACATCTTTCCTAATGTAAAATTACATTTTTTTTATCATTTCAAATATATAATTATGCTTACAATTACATAATTCTCCTATAAGGAGTATTCAAATTACATCAACATATACAAAGATACAATATTACATGAAACAATAACATATACCAAATGAAGATCACTATTGTAACATGAATGAAGGAACTAGAACAAGGATCTAATCCACACAATCACAAACAATCATAAAACCTCGATGGAGAAAGATCACTACCACTTGACCACATGGAACTTGGAGGCCCACTCTCACTATGCTAAAGAGGTGAACACAAGGACCCACACATAACAAGCAAACCAAAATAGAAATAGGGAAGTGACCAAATCTCCAAACACATCAAGAAAATGCAAAAAACCATGAAACAAGGCAAAGGTTACTAGAGGCATAAACAAAAATCCAATTGGAAAGGGACTCTAAGATACACATAGGATGAGTGTCATCACATAGCCTCCCTCTTGGGTTACGCTAGTTTGGTGTCACTTTGTACTTCACCCCCCAAGTGAGACTCATGTAGAATTGAACAGTCCTTTCGTGAAGACAAGGAAGTTCGATTATGTCAGTCTCAACATGCATCTTCTCCCACTCCCATCCTTAACATGTATTAGTGTTCAAGGCATGAGTGAGGCACCATTATTATCTTGATTAATGTTTTACCCCATTTTAATTTTTTAGGTTGTCACTTGATTACAAAAATCATTGATGGGTTACCCCAGTCTGGCCACTTTAGGGCCCCAAACCCCATTGAGAGCCACTTAACCTATCATGCACCTAGGTTCCCTAATCGTTATGCTAAAAAATAATATAACATAAGCATAATTGATTCACAAACATAATGAATACAATATCATTATTCACACATAACATATAGAATCAACTCAATCTGGTTTAGGGACACATACATTGCCCTTCTCACATGGACAAGCCCTAAACCCTAATTATAAATAATAATAGAATGATATCAACATAATAGAATTTATATACATTTAAATGACATGAATCAGACATAATACTTCCCCATAGATCAATTAAGACTGATAATGCAAGATATAAACATGTCCTATTGCCTCTAGTATGCACTAAAAATTCTAATTATGGAAAATCCTAACCTAATAGGCATACAACACAATTGACTAGGGAAGCTACATAATTTCTAACTCCTACATTGCAATTTCTAGTATTTTGCAATGCAATTGTCTGGTAAAATCAGACAATGACATATAATAGTTTGGTAAAAACATGCATGATTGGGCATTAATTGAGTCCTGGAAACAAAATCAGAGACATACCTAGTTGAGAACTCTCTATTTGATTTCTAGATCATCAATAATTAAAACCCTAGACTCAAATAAATGAATGTAAAAGATAGATTTCCAAAATAAGTTACATAAAAGACTAGAAAAACTCAACCTACATATTGCATCAAATAACCAATTCACTTCCAGAATTCCATGAAATGAAAAACATTGATTTCATACATCATTACAACACCAAAAATATCAAACATCATATAACAAACAAATAGGATGAGGGATTCAGTCCCTACCTTAGGTCCCGTGGAGATCCAACCGAAAGAAGATGAGTAATAAAAGAGAAAACAATCCAAATTCAACATATAAAATTCAATCCTCCACCACTTCAAGAAAATATCCAAAGCGAAGGCAATACAAAATACACAATAAAAATCTCCCTAAAAAAATGGATGGAACTTTCAAACAATTTCTTCTCCAAATCAACAAACTTCAAGGACAACTAGCCACAAATCCCTCTTCTCAAATCTCATAAAATTATTCTCACAAAATCTCTAGCCAACCATTCCAAAATAATGAAAATCAAATAATAAAAGGTCTCCCAAAGGAGTTGTACGAGAATGCAACCAATTCCCCCTCCAAATCTAAAATTAAACCAAAGTTTAATAATGAACATCTCTCTCTCTCTCTCTCTCTCTCACACACACACACACACACACACACAACTATATAATATAATTTTAAAATATAAATATTAATTAAATATATAATATGTATCCACACTAATATACACCCACAAATTAATAAGATTTACTTAATATTATCTCATGCTCTCAAAGACATAGTCTTTATTAATAATTTACAAAAATCTTAAATAGACTATATATATTTCATTTAATCTTTAATCCACATTAAAAATTACTTTTAAGTATGTAAGAGAGAATATAAATATTAATCATACATATCAATTTAGGAGTTTAGTCATAAAGAAGAACAATAATAATTAAAATACCAATAATGCCTAAATGATTAGATATAGCAAAGTATACGTCCCGAATAACAAGAACACCCAAAAGAATTATTCCAATACATGACACATCATCAAATACCACAAATCACAATGATCGCATTCTCACATCAAACCATACACAACCACGGAATAGGTGGGTTAGGATCTGTCAGCCTGATAGTTTGATTGGTATCTCAAGATCATAATCGTTCTTAAATTAGAAAAATGCCAAGGGCTAAGTTCAAGTGGGCCTTAATGCTATCTCCCCTTATCCACCATGGAGGAATGTACATGCACACTCAGACCTATGAAGCCAGGTGGAGTTGATGCCTGGTACCTACATAATGACTTGTGCCATAAAATAACACATGCATATACATACATTATATAATATGTTAGATAACTACAAAAAATGAAGAGAGAATCAAGAAATTGTATGGGCCTCATGAATGAGTAATATGACATCCCCCCCTCTTCACGCAAACACATTATAGAGAGATTAATCATGACATATACATAAAACATACCCATGTCTTAATCATCCTAAATCATGGGTTAGTCCATAATCATATGTATACATTCAAAACATAATAATAAGGCATAACCATCAAATAATCATAATCAAAGAGAGAAACACAAGTGATAACCCTAACAATGTCCATGTATCTATCCAAAGCATAAATCATCTAACAACATCATACTCAAATCCTATGCCATATAAGCATTGATAAATAGTCCATCATAAATAATCAACATCCTAAAAAAGTACTCACCTCACAGACAAAAAAGACAACGTATGGAAGGGTATTACAGTAGTTCGACTTGACGCCACTCTTCCTTGCCTCCTCTTAGGGCCCATTTGTTTACTGGAATTGGGGCGGAATTAGCAGCGGGACTTTCACTTTTTCAGCAAATCCGCCGTTTGGGAGGCTAAAGTGCAATCCAGGTTTCAAGATCAAAATCCGGTTTAGGCCCTAAAATGGGTGGCACCATCTTCCCACCCAATAGGTGGAATTCAAAATCATCTTTTGGATTTGGGTTTTTGTGAACCCAATTTAATCATCCGGCCGGGTTCGTTGTTTTGTGAATCATCTTGTCAGAAATCATCTGAGTCCTTAGTGATTGATTTAGCTCTGAGAGTGCTGATGTCGCCGGATAGCACTGGATACTCTGGGTACATTAACATCCTTAGACAAGTGAGTTCTTCTCTGAAGTTCTGGCCTTCTCTGACCGATTGGGATAAAAATTCGACTCCTCCTGTTGTAGTGCTAATTCGTGTCGAGGATTCATTAAGATCCTAGTTGAAGCGTTCACTTTCTACCTTCAATCGAGCTACATGGATCGTAAAGGTGTTAAGCAGACGTTTCATAAGACAGAAGGATCGTTGTCAAAAATCAATTGCTAAAGATAAATTTCCTTTAAAATATGCATGTTTTTATCATAAATTTGTGGTTATAGGTAAAGCACATGTGTTTCAAAATTGGCAACCAAACGGAGAAGATCGATTGTCTCAATCATCTTTCGGGTCAACCAAACGATCCAAACTATATTTCGAATACAAAAAACTAGAATTTCAAAACCTTATTTTGAGATAATCAGATTTTGACTCAAATTCCAATTCTGCAAACAAACGGGGCCTTAGTGAGGATGCCTCTTGGTAACCTTTAGGTGGCATAGGTTCGTGGACTAGTGATGGTGTGGTTGACTGATACCTGAGTCCTCTAAGTGGTTTCCTTGACTAGCCTTGGCTATTTCTCTAGTGCAGAATAAAGAAATAGTTTAGTAAGAAGAAGAAGGGGGTGATCCATTCTTAACATCGCCCCAAACTCCACTCATATATGAGGTAAACTAGATGAACAAAACCTCTCTTTGCCTCCAACCAGAGTTGCTCATTGCTTAGTGGCTATTTATTGTTGTTATCTCCTTTCTATAGATTAATAGGATACAACACACTTATTCATTAAAAATAAACTATAGACCTTTTTCTACATATTCCAACACTAATTAATTTAATTATATAGTAATTAATTACAGCAGTTTAATGTGTAAAGCGATTCATTTCTTTACGCAATTCCAAGCTATTCAACTCGTTTCCCGGGTTAACAGAGAATGCCCATTCACGTCAAAACTCTTTCTAACATATTTTAATGTGGGACCCTTCAAAACTATAATTTTAGTATCATACTTTTGTGAAGCGGACTTCAAATTTTATGTACAGCGAGGTAATATCATTGTAAAACTTTAAAATCTAAGTTAAAAACACAGGAAAAACACACCTGATATAACTGAGCAGTTATCGAAGTACAAGTAGATCCACAGGGACAATAATTCTTCAGGCCACATATATGAATCGAATTTAAATGTTAGATGATCTTTTCAAGCCGCCGGATGCGAAAAATCGTGTTTACTTGGGTGAAGTTCTGCCTTTGGAAGTGTAAATTTACCCATTACGGTATTACATTTGTTCCCAATCTTTCAATGCGTCTAAGTTACGGGATTCTTTGGTTTCTGTGCATTTAATCGACTCCAGGATTAGTTTCTTTGTGATTTGGTATCAATCGGGGACATTTGGGCTATTTGAAGAGCCTTCGAGGCTTTGGAAGGAATTGATGCTACAGGCGTTGGATTATGGCAGGATACGAGTATGGTGTCATTTTCTGTACTGTTGTTACATGCAGTATGATCTAGGTTTTTTTCAGCTGTTTCAAGTCATTTGAAACGCGCTGCAAGATCTCAGAAAGCTTTACTTAATTGAAATAGTAAAGGCAATAAAGTTTTTCAAATCTAAGCTAATCTGGTGAGCAAAAGTATTTTTGCTGTTAAATTTGCTCGCGTTTTGGCCAAATTTAGTGAAGATCAAAGACCCTCAAGTCTTTTAGTTGTCCAGAAACGAATCCGTTGCCTTAAATGTCAACCAGAAGGGATATTATTGTTTCAATAAATAGAAGAGAGGGTTAGGGTTAAATTGCAATCTAGTTAACCTGTGAATGTATTATTCAGCAAAAGTTGGCAAGTCGGTGCAAGCAGAATTGTTATTTTATTTTCCTTTCATTAGTGGTAAGGAGGATTAAGTTGAGCTGTGGAATCATTGTTCATTCAGTTAAAGGTGGTTGATTGCAATGAAAATTCTACTGTTAGTTTGAAGAAGCGGTTTCGAGACTCTGAACATTGGAAGAAAATTTTTATGTGGTTCTTGGCGAACTTGTTCCAATTTTTGGCATTTTTAATTTGCTTCGGAAATTTAGGGGGAGGTTATGTGTTGCGTTTGTCACAGTGTTAAATGAATGTTTGGGTATTGTTGAGATTTCGAATCTGGTTAATTTGGAGATGATGGCATCATTTAGGAGAACATTATCTCCTTCAACACATGAACGTTCCATCCAAAATGGAGATGTGTTTTCTGTTTCATCGCCTTCACACAAGTTTTCATCTCCTTTGTGTCATTCCTCTTCAGCTGCCTTGCCAACTACAGCCTCTGTTTTCTCGTCAATTGGTTTTCTACCGGTTTGGGTTGTGGTTTCGTATGTTCGTGCCTTTCTAATTGGCATTCACCCATCAAAATCAAGTCGGTCGTCAGAGAGATCTAAGGCAAAAGTGCAGGTTTGGAAGAGGCCGTTGCTTCATTTTCTCCTGTGTTTTGTTCTTGGGATTTTAACTGGGTTCACCCCTTTTAGCATGGAGAGCTTTTCTATAAATCTTGCCTCCCAACACCAAGATTTTGCATTTGAAACCAAGACAACTGAAGGGACAAACCCCCAGCGAGAATTTAGCCAAGTTGGTAACAGGGGAAGGACAATTGAAGCAATAAAGGTGGAGAGCACAAATAATTTAGAATTAGAGGTTCAGCAGGAGAAAGAAGCTGATGTGTTAGCTGTTTCTAGTAAGAAGATGGATTCTTTGGTTGGAGTATCTCCAGTTCGGATCTTGGATTTTGTTCCCCGCAAATTGCTTATTGTTGTGACTCCAACCTACAACCGTGCATTTCAGGCATTTTATTTGAATAGGCTTGCTCACACTTTAGGGCTTGTTGCACCACCTATTCTTTGGATTGTTGTTGAGATGCCTGCTCAGTCCATGGAAACAGCAGACTTGTTGAGGAAAACAGGACTAACGTATAGGCACCTTGTTTGCGACAAGAATGCGACAAGTATCAAAGATCGTGGCATTCATCAACGGAACACAGCTCTTGCTCACATAGAGCGGCATCGGCTTGATGGCATTGTGTACTTTGCAGATGATGATAACATGTATACACTGGAGCTGTTTGAGCAACTTAGAGATATTAGGTTTGACATACTGTCATGATCTCATCTTCATATCTGTTTATCTTTCATATTATTCGCCTCAGTAAAAAATTTTTTGTTGTAGTATTTGTTTTCGGGCTAAATTTTCCAATTTAGATATTACAACATTTCCCAAACTTGTTTTTCTAGTGCCATATGTACAGGTTAACATTGATAAATGATGTCTTTTTAATTCATATAAAAATGTGAATATAAGGTCTTAACTTGATTTTTCCATCGACTTCATTTTATGATATGAAGAGAGAACATGTCTGAAACATTCAACAAAAACATCTTGAGTGGTGATGTAAAATGATTTTGTTCTGCAGTTTTGTAACACAAAATTTTCTTCAACATTGAGCATTTAGGAACTACCGTTCTGTGCTCTCAGAATTGATGTATAACTTTTTTATAGGACTAATAGATAACTTTTTTATAGGACTAATAGATAATTTTTTAATTTGATCATTTTATTTTGTTCTCCTGTTTTGCTCTCCTTGTAAGAAAAACTTTACCCGCATTAGACATATTATTAAAATATTAGAAAGTGAGTTCCCTCTGGTAAACCCCATTTCAGATTTGACTGGACTCCTTTCCCAGGTATTCAGTACTTTAACGTATTCACAAAAATATGGTAGCTGTTACTAAGAGTTAGTCTTCTATCAGATTAAATCCATCTTTGCAGTCAGAGCCACCATTTATTTTTTTAAATAGAAATCTCTGGACTTTGAAGGAACTAGATTCAAATCAAACAAGAATCACAAAGATTTGGCTACCCTGTCTGATGTCTATTTTATTGCTGATAGTTACGTGTTGATTGCAGATTTCTTAATACCCAGCTTCAGCTTGAGCTGTTTTCTTGATAATTCACATGGCCTTTGCTATTTATTTTTGCATTGAAATTATCTGTGCCTCCATTTCTAATTATTTTTCCTTTGGCTTTTAAGGTTCCATTTTTATTTTCTGTGTATGAGCTAGCGCTTCACATAGATATCCAAATCATGCCTTTTAAGAGCTCATAGTTTCAAGGCTATGAATCAGCATTGGCTTGACTGGTGTAACATCTCCCTCAAATCGAGAGATTACAAGTTACCAGATTCAAGTCTCTTGCCATCCTCCTGATGTTCATTTTGGTTCGGGTTGTCATAAGAAATCTTCTATTTTTCTCCATTGATGTACATTCCATTACAAGATGTTTGTTTCCTTTATAGTTATAAACTCATAGATTTAGTTGACTTTCCTTATGATATATCTCTTTTATTATCTTCACCAAACAGTAACCACTTTTTGTTGTCTACCTGTTGCCGGCTTTTGATTTCATGCTTTGCTTAACAGCAACTTTTAACTTTTGGTTTGCTTTGTATTCAGAGACACAAACTCTGCTTTCTAATTTTTATAAGTTTCAGATGCTGCAGTTATTTTAGTTGCCTCCTTTATCCTATCACCATTCCCCCAATTTAAGGGATGACAGCAAGCTAGTCTAAGCATCAATCTTCTTATCATAAACAAGTTTAAGATCATCTTGAGTATTTTATGTGGGTGTTTGATGACTTTTTCAACCATGCAGGCTTCCTTTGTTCCATTATCGAACAATTTAACTGAACAATGTCTTGTTTAGATTCAAGAGGACTCCCTTATAGCTCTATTATTAGCTAGTTTATTTATTATTAGCTAGTTTATTCTAGTTAGGTTCTGTTATACATAGCTAGTTTCTCAGAAAGCAGAGTAAAATAGATATTAATAAAGCCAATCAGGCATACTATATGCTTGTTGTACCACCACACTTTTTTAATGTGGTGGGGTTCTGCTTTAGCTTCTGAGTTGTGTGTTTATTCTTATTGAATAATAGCACATTCTCAGGTTTGACTCCAAGGTCTGGGCTTACCCGATGCACGTGGTTTGCAGGCTATTGTGTGCATCCTTAGAGGACTAGTCTCGCCTCAGCTCGCCCCTTTCTGAACCTGTAAGGCAGGTTGGGCACTGGGCCAAGTCGCAAGGATACCTCTGAGTTAGCAAAAAAAATAAAATTACATATCTGTTAACTTTAAACTTCATAACATAATGACATTTGTTAAATCTTCATCCACTTTTCTGAATTGACCTTTACACAGTATGCAATTTCTGACATAGTTATTATTCTCTGAATTGACCTTTACACAGTATGCAATTTCTGACATAGTTATTATTCTATGTGTGAATTACTCCTCTGAGAATGACCCATGGCATCATCCTATCTTTAGAAAGCTTTGGCCCCTCACTTTCTTGATCTTATGTTGTTTTGCAGCATAGGAACACTGACCTTGCCAAGTCTCAAAGTTAGGACTGGATCTTCTTCTCCTTGTGCATTGACATCCTCTCATACCATGTTAGCACCTTGTATAGGTGCCACTGCCATTGCAAAGTTCCCTAATTTGAATTAATTAACTGACAATAGGAGTAGTTGCTTTGATAGTATGTGGGTGCAAACATTCTAAGACAGCAACCAAACTTTATAAATTTTAATTGTCAAAGAAAATTTTGCAGGGGAGTTTTAGCCACAGTTTGAATTCCGGATCTAACTCTGAAATTTAAATAGTACATTTGTTGTGCAATATACCAGGGCTAATAGAAGTATAGACTGGGCTGGTATTTGTTATTTTTTATGTGACAGTTTGAAGTGTGATCTGCAGGCGTTTTGGTACATGGCCAGTCGGCATGCTTGCTCATAGTAAAAATAAGGCGATCTTGGAAGGTCCAGTGTGCAATGAAAGTCAAGTGATTGGATGGCACACAAATGAAAAAAGTAAAAAACTACGCAGATTTCATGTTGATATGTCAGGATTTGCATTCAATAGCACCATTCTCTGGGATCCACAAAGGTGGCATCGTCGTACAAAGGAGCCTATTAGACAGTTGGATACAGTTAAAGAAGGATTCCAAGTCAGTAGTGTTTCTTTTTAGTTCCATTATCATTCATCTTTTTCAAGTTTCTTTCCACCTCAGTTGCATGCTCAAATATATAATTATTGTTTTTAAATTAATAATTCTCTTTATTCAATTTGATTGTGATGCTCTCTCTGTGCTTAGCATTCCCGCCTTGTGTGCACATTAGTTTCTAGGCAGAAAGAGATGCCCTTTTTGCCCCCCACTATCATGTTGCATGGTATTAGTATTGCTAATAGAATGCACTGATTGACATCTTCCTCCAGGAGACAAGTTTCATTGAACAAGTTGTAGAAGATGAAAGTCAGATGGAAGGGTTGCCAAATGGTTGTTCGAAAGTAATGGTTTGGCATCTACACTTGGAAGCTCCAGCGCTAGCGTATCCTCCAGGGTGGATTCTTGAGAAAAATTTAGATGTCATTGTTTCTTTGAAAAAGTAGGAATAGCTTCCAATGGGCTTGCACCGTGATCCTTTACAGCTTTCCTCCTAGAAGGTTTGTTATCTTTTGGGTGCTGTGCATTTCTGTTATTGCACAGAATTCTATTAGTTGATGAATTTTGTTTTAACTTTTACCCAATCCATGCATACTCACCTATTTTGTTATCTTCATATGGTTCTATCATCTCTAAGTTCTTGCTGCTGTTTTTGCTACAGTGGTATGGAAAGGATTCTATATATTCTCACATCTGGACGGAGGCAGTTTGCAATCATCGTTTTTTAGTAAACCTTGTGTTCAATTATGTCGTGGGTTTTGGAATTTGTAGAATTGTAGCATTAGATTTTCTTCCCTCTCCTCTTCCATTAAGTTGAGCTGGTACAATGTAAAGTAAATAATGATTTTCGTGTCAATTTCAAACTGCTCTGCTTGAGCACACTGCCAGTTTGCATTGTCTTGCTGAATCTTGACATGGCAATCTGGAGGCTATTCAAGCATACAATTTTGCCAAATTCTTAGCAGTCAGAGGATCATTATACAGGAGATAGATGGAAACAGGGCTATCTGGTATTTGGGTGAAACCAAAGCCCCATATCTCAATTCCATTTTGTACACTTTTATAAATTATTCTATTCCACAGAAAATGATGTAGCATGTATGGGAAAATCATAGTAGTTGGGTATTTAGTATTTTTGATTGAGAAGTATCCAATGATAATAAAATCTGATTAGTTTGAAGGCATTACTTGCAGATTGGTAAAGAACTTGGTTTAACAAGGCCTTGTAAGATACACACTGCAAGACAGTAGATAGGTTTGACAACAGAAGGCTGCGTGACAAAAAAATAATATTGCAGCACCACAGTTGGTAATCAATTTTCACAGTAAGGTTGAATCAGAATTTTATTTACCACTGTTTATTTGTATGCATTAATGGCCGAATTGTTGACTGTCAATAAAAGTGCAGTTAATTGATTTGCAGATTACAATAGACAATTGTGATTGAATAATGCAGTACTTGATAGAGTGGGTAAGGTCCTTAAATGGATTCTCTGAAAATATATTTTCTAGAGAATTGCACTATTACACTATTGCTTTCCATCATCCATAAAGAATCTTTAATCTCAGCACAACCATATATTGCCATTCCCAATTTGGGGTGGTTGTGGTTTTGGGTTCTCAAATATAGCCTTAAATATTTTCCTTTTTAACAGTCATTGAACATATAGGCTTAAAATGTTGTGGTAATTCTTTGTTATTTTACTTGAGGAATTTCCTTGATGCATGAGTTTCTATCATATTAAGGACTTCGTTGGACATTTGAAAGTTCTCAAATTTTTTGGAGCCATAAATAAAGTGTCATTAACGCAGATTCATGAAATTGTTCAATGTGGTCAAGTAAAGATTGCCAGGTAAGATGTCTGGTGAAATGAAAAAGCTTATGTAATGGTGTGGCTGGCATCATTAACTTTTAAGCTGAAATAAACACTACTTGCATTTTGGAGTTCTAGTGCGTATCTGATATTTCTGCACTTATAAAACGTTTTTAGGAAGTATTTTTGGAGCTAATTTGGATTAGATGTACATGCTCTATTATCCAGATTCCTTTCTGGATAGTATAAATAGCATCCCGAAAGTTGCATCCTAAATTATTTGATTGTGAGAAACTGTAGTATTATTCAACATATTTGTGAGACATGCATATAAAAAAATACTCTAAATGCTCTATCCCAGCACCATCTTCTGTAGGAGATCATAAAATATTTTAGTCCTTAGTTGATTTGTGGTTGGCATACCATACATTTAGCTACCCGTTTGAGAAAAAGTAGGAGATGATTTAGGCTATCCAATAAATTTAAGTCATATGCTGGTTTGTTTAACTATTTTTTTTATGACATTACTTGAAGGCTATATTCTCTGCTATTTCTAGGATGGGATGGTAGTCCAGGAGGCCATTGTTGGAGTTGACACAATGTATATTTATTCATTTCTAGCTTGAGGCCATTTGGCATAATAAGATGATTAAATTTTAATTTTTCTACAATACTCTACTCATTGAACATTCTTAATTTGTGTTGTAGGTCATGATACATTCTTAATTTAAGGCATGTCATCGATTTTTTAATTTGTGTTGGAGATCATCATTCCTTTCTGTTTTCAAATATCAATGAAAACCATATAATTCTGTTTCTTTAAAATGCAGCGAAGGTATATATATTGAGTCCAGGTTTTGCTTACAATAACAAGGCTACCACTGATTTAGCTCGCTGTCTTTAACTAAATCTTAATGGTATCAAACTAGTTTAAATCTAGCCTATGTAGGGTTGTAATTAGAGGTGTTGTGACAAAAAAAAGTAGTTATACCCCCAAAATTGCATCATTTGATATTATAACAAGAATATCACGAAGTGTGTTGTGAAAGAAAAAAAACTTCCAATAGGAGAGTGTTAGGTAGCGTATAGAAAGAGGAAGCATTTTTCACTGACCAGATAGTGGTTAGATGTTTATACTATTATCTATCTTCTTGTAGGGAATGGTGGGAGTTGGAAAGAGAGTAGAAATATCCTATGCTCAATAAGTATTGGGTAAAGGGTGTTTAGAGTGATCTCCATCTTTCTTAGGTTCTTATCGAATAAAGAATTAAAATATAGAATAATATCAAGAGTTGGTTTAGGCAAAAATTTGAGCGCTCATTGCGAGTGAAGATGACTCCTACCAGAGGTGGAAGAGGTAGATTGGGAGCTACCAATGTGGCAAGAATACTAAATGTACTAGGCAATTTTTTAGAGTTGTGCAATCAAAGTTCAATTTTATTTATGGGTCCGTTGGAGAAAGTAAATGAAAAGAAAAAAAAATTAAGTAGAAGATTTGGAACTGGAACATGGGTAATAGTTCGAAGCAAAAGCAAAAGAAGACAACTTAGGAAGCATGATTTAAAAACAAAAGAGAACGAATTAAGCATTAATTAAAAGATAAAAAAGGTGTAAACTGAAACGCAAAATAGGCTAAGACTTGAATTTCTTAGTGTAAAAATAGTCGATGACCAGGAAGAAGAGGGGCTTTTATTAGTTGAGAAAGAGTAGAGAATAACAATGTGAGCATCTTGTGGAAGAAGAAACACTTGAAGAAGAATATGTTGGTGTTGTTTATTGACTCTAAAGCAGAAGGGGCAACAAAAGTATGTCCTTCAAATTTCATGAATTGAAGGTGAAATAATTGCAAGTGTTGTAATAGAAGCAGCATGACATTGGGGAGAGACAATTTATGGTTGAGAAAGTGGCTAAAAATGGGAGAGAAAATGAGTGACAAGTTTCTGAGGTATCGCACATTGTGGCCTAAATCTTATTTGTGAGAATTGTGTTGAAAAACTCTTATATGCAGTGTATAATATAGGAGTATGATATAGGAGCATCATAGGTATGTGTAAATATTTTTGATCGATTATAAGGATGTGCAAATTTACATTAACCACAAAAAAAATAGGTTTTTTTTCCCAAGAACAGGTAGGAAAAGAATTCAATTCCTCTGATCAAAGTTCATAACGAGTACGAATGAATTAAAAAGGTCATCACATGGCATATGGTGATGCATCAAATGGAAATTAACAAAAAATTAGCAGAAATTATTTGGAAGAAAAGAATCAAGAATACAAAGAATCAACTTGAATGTGTGGACCAATTTTTAAATTTCATTTGAAATAATAAGGTTAGAGGAGGCTTTTTAAGGGAAAAGGTATGGGATTCCCATAGAGGAAAAAGAAGGGGATATTATTTTTGTGGAGTGAACCTCTTGGAGAAAGAGGAAAATCCAATTTATATTTCGTAAAGGGAGATCAAAAGAACAAATACAAAATTTAAAGTCATACCATAATTTTTTAATATATATTTTTGTTGTTCATAATTGTTGTGTATTCATAATTGAAATAAATTTGTACAACTTTGTGCTCTCATAATGCATAGGGTACATGTTTTAAATATGGATTTTGGATGCAAGGATAAGGTTGCAATTATTTTTTTCTATTTGAATATAATAATTTATTTATAGAGAAGTATTTTTCCTATTTGGAAATCTAATTTTCAACATCTACATTAAATTTTCTTTCGAAGATGGAAATGTCAATGTTTACTTGGAACTTGAAGAGAGTTTGACCACCAAATAATAGTTCTACATAAGGACTTTGCCAATCAAAATACATCTTCTACATGTTACCTTGTTGGATGGTGCTTAATAGGCCCTAGATAGGTTCAGTTGAATGATTGATTGCATGCATACTTTAACATGGCATGAAATTTGTAATTCAGGGAGTTTTATCCACTTAGATTCACAAGTTCCACTTCCTTAAGTATATAGGGTTCTATATTACCCAACATGTCAAAAATTTCTTAGAGGCAATGTTATGCAGGTGAAGTTCCTTGGATACTTGAGAGTTTAGGCTAGCTATGTGCCTACCTAACCATCTAGTTTGTTGGGAAATATTTTTGCACTCAATTAGTTGATGCAAAGGGTGGTATAACTCCACAAAAGATAGAAAGACAACTATCAAGAAAATAAAGCAAGGCTTTATCAAAGAAGCAATTTTTGGTTACAAGAATATGTTTAATGAAAATAAGTTTAATGAAATAGATGACAACTCATATGGTTTGGAGGAAGGAATTCACCCTTTCCTCACCATCACACATCTTTATTGTACCTTCCTCAAGTTCTAATGATACATGTCACATTAAGTATTCCCACTATCAACTCTCTTAATTCATTTGATGCCCTTTTAACTATAAGGAGCATGAATGAATTCTACTATGTGGAGTGTGAGTGAAAACAAGTTCTCCCACATTCAAATAACATTTGGGTGGAACAAGGATTCATATTTTCTTCATTACATTCACTCTAGACATTGTAGCTCTTTAGCCCCTACTAGGGCATTCATCTCTATTCAATAAG
This sequence comes from Chamaecyparis obtusa, assembly GCA_027943335.1. Classification (NCBI taxonomy): domain Eukaryota; kingdom Viridiplantae; phylum Streptophyta; class Pinopsida; order Cupressales; family Cupressaceae; genus Chamaecyparis; species Chamaecyparis obtusa. Next base: position 990,012 of record BSBK01001242.1, on the reverse strand, counting down.
CACATTCAATGGTGATGACCTCATTTTCCCAATGTAAGGATAAGAACATTGACTTCAAGACATTTCCTCTTTATTTTGTTGTTGTTTATTACTTGTTGATAGACATGCAAATTAAATTATAATTTTTATTACAATTATTTGTTTAGTCTATAATTGTTTATAAATATTAGAAAACTAAAGATTTAAAATCTTTAAATGTGATATATTATTTTAATAAAATAATTGACATTAAAATCATATTTTTATTAGATAAATTTTTTTGATCAAAATTATAAACTAGATAAAAGAGGGTTTTGAAAGGGTCCCAACAAACCTTTTACAAAGGTAAGAACATAGATAGCATTACAACACAACCAAAGACATCGTGAAACAAAAAGATGGACAAATAATAGTAGACCGCACTCGAAGGGTTGCCTAATAGGGACAAACAGGAACAAGAACAAGATTACATCAAAAGAGATGTTATATTAGGTTGGCTTGAATCCAAAGTGATCTAGAGAGCTTTTAGTACAACCACTACATTGATTCATCAAGTTCTTAATACAAAAACTCTTACTATCAACATAGGAGATTGAGTGGTATTCATTGAATCCTCATTTACACATTCCCTACTAGCTAGCTTCAAGCTCTTTGCAATCATGAAATTCAAAGAAAGGCCCTATTGGGAATAGAATTGAAGAGCAATGCACAATAAATATAATGAAAAATCAAAACATAAAATTAACACAAAACACATAGACAAAAATATGCGGTTCACCCAATATGCGCCATGTCTATGGAGAAACAATTTGTAATGGTGTAAATTTTACACCCCCTTGTAAAAGGCCATTTTCACATTTGCCTACTTTAGCATAATACTCAAAAACCTTGTTATCCTTATCATCCACCAATTCATCATCCGATTCAAGATTCCCACCACGTTGTCTTAACTGTTTTGGACATGTGTGTGCCGCGAAGACGTCTACGTGACACACTTACGTCTGCGAATTAGCAAATGTGTAGGTTACCATTGGAGCGTTATGAACTGCCACCCTGCATTTGTAACACCCAAAAATGATGACTCATCTGCACAGATTCCATTCGAGTCCATCATAAACCCTTTTACAATCCTCACATGGTCTTCTAACAACTTCTTAGACACTCACAATCAAAGATCACTCACTTGCTTGCATTCACATAGCTTTTGGCTCTCATACTATCCATTTTTCTACATTTTCTTGGCTCTACACAAGTTTTTGTGGGTTTTTCCATTGTTGGACAACTCAAGCTCTCATACTTTCTTCACCTCACGTATTCGAGCTATCTACCTTCATAGGGGAGTGCATTTCATATCCATCTTATATTTTTGAGCATATTATCGTTCTCATCTTATTCTATTTTGTATTATCATTATTGATCTTTTACTTGGTTATCTATCACCAAATCTATTGTGTATAATAGCTGTCCGTGGAGGTGGAAACACCAAAGCAGTTTGACTGAGGCAAGCCTCTTTACGACCACAACCATTTCCTTTCTTTGTTGGGGTGCGGTTTTTTATTGCATGTTCAAGAGCTCTAGTTGGAATGCATTATCAACCGTCGATCCGGGTTTCATCTTTCTCACCTTCTCCTTGTCATTTTCTCAATCAAGTTACGCATAATATAGTTAATCTCTAATTTTGTCAAATCATTTTCATCATACAGTTATAATCTATTTGGTTCATTGTCTTTCCTCTTACTTCATGCATTTAAATTATTTTTACTTCATTTATGTATGTTCTGCCTATTTATCTTTTATGTACTTTCATAGTTTAGTTCATTGTTATACGTCTTTTTACTTTACTCTAACCCATGTGTACTATATCTGTACGAGATGTCAGTGCGACACACTGGTATCTAACAACCGCGTTGTAGTTCTTAGACCGCACTTCTATTTGAGACATTGATCTTGCGGAGCTCAAGGTTTGATCCTCATAGTTAGTCCTTTCATTTTCTATAATCAGAATATTTTAGTTTATCTGTTTGTTTAAGTTATTTACATTTGATCAATTTAATTGCATTTGGACATCTATATATAAACACTCAATTGATATTTAGTTCATCAAATTCACACTAAAACATCTAGACGATCACACTTAATCACATTTAAACCTCATCAAGACAACCAAGTAGCCCTCTCCATCATCGTGTCTGATCTCCCTATCACTCCTAGCTAGCAACGTGAGGTGTGGCAAGGAAATCGTGTATCCCTTGAGGTTTTAACTGGTCTCTCGGTAGGTACATTATTTTGTTCCCCATATTTTGGTGAACCTGACGTGAACCTCTCCTTGGATAAAATCTAGATGTGGTGAAGCCTTATGATCTTTACAACTTAGATTGCGGCAAGAGTTATTGTGTGAAGGTTCGTAAGGCGTGTTGTCCCTCCTAACCGATACAGTCCTACTAGACCATGATGTTAGGATTAACAAGGCAGAAATAACAATTACATGCAAAATAACCAATATCAGAAAAAAACATAAACCACACAGAAGAGAACAGAAGACACAAAGATTTGATGTGGTTCACCCAATCCCTGGGCTACGTCCACCAACAGCGAGTCCAATATATTATTATTTAGTGATTACAACCTGATTACAATCTATAATCCCTTACAGCTCAATTCCGCCGCAAGTGCTAAAATCATACATTATGAAATTCCTAACCCTAAGCCATATTATACAATATTTTGCTGCTTTAGGGTTAGAATGAGTTACAACATGTCGGCCCAAAAAATTATCGAAAATATGTCGGCCTCAAAAAAATTTGAGTCAACATAGCTTTGTATAGTAGTAGTAGAACCCCCAAAGTGTAAACACTTAGTGGATGTACCTCTCAAATATCTGAGAATCCATTTGACTACATTCCAATGCTCAATACCAGGGTTACTCATATATCGGCTAACAACTCCCACTGCGTGTGCAATATCCAGCCTAGTACATACCATAGCATACATTAAGCTCTCTACAGATGAAGCATAAGGTACCTTAGACATTTTTGCCTCTTCTTCTGATCTCTTAGGACACATTTCTTTGGTCAATTTCAAATGACCAGGCAAAGGTGTAGTGACAACTTTGGCATCCTTCATGTAGAATCTCTGCAACACCTTCTCAACATAATTAGCCTGAGATAGAGTTAATTTTCTGTTCTTCCTATCTCTGCAAATTTTCATTGCAAGGATTTGTTTTGCTGCCCCCAAATCCTTCATAGCAAAAGATTTTGCTAACTGTTGTTTCAACCCCTTAATATGATCCATGTTAGATCCAGCTACAAGCATATCATCAACATATAAACATAGAATAATGTAGCTGTCATTATTTAACCTCTTGAAATAAACACAATGGTTAGAATTACATCGAGTGTATCCATTCTCGTTCATAAAAGAATCAAATTTAATATACCATTGCCGAGGTGCTTGCTTCAAGCCATATAAACTTTTCTGCAATTTGCACACTAAACTCTCCTTACCCTTGACCTCAAATCCCTGTGATTGGACCATATATATTTCTTCATTCAAATCACCATGAAGAAAGGTTGTTTTAACATCAAGCTGCTCTAAATGCAACTCTTCAGTAGCCACATTACTTAAAATAGTACGAATAGAAGTCATTTTAACAACTGGAGAAAAAATCTCATCAAAATCAATACCATGTTTCTGTGCAAATCCTTTTACGACTAATCTGGCTTTAAATCTTTTCTTACCTCCATCCTCTTCTTTCAGCCGGTAAACCCATTTATTTTGTGTTGCCCCACTTTTCACCCCATACCCATGCTGTCAAAGTGGAAGATTTTGATGTCACAGTCAAGTCTGGTCATGGTTGAGTCTAGGTCTAAGTCTTTCATAGGTAGGTTATTCTTGTTGGGTTCCCTTTCTCTTGCCCTCTCATCTTTAAACCGGGTGGGTGGTTTCAAAGTCTTGTCATGATGGGTAGGTGATAGACCCCAACCTGACAAGGATAATGTGCTCTTATTGGTGATTTTTCTCAAGCAGAATGGAAATTGGAGGTCATGATTTTCGAACACTCATAAGGAATTAAAAAAAGGCTCTTCATTTGGATGATGCAGTAACAGAGCTGAGGCAAAAAGTTATCCCTGAAAAGTTTCAAGTCACATTGGTTCTAACTCTTAATCAAAAGACAATGATGAATGGATTACCAAGTTATATTGAAATAAAGAACAGTGCTTAATGGTCAGCACCGAAAACACCATTAAAATAGAGAATATTGGTAATTTGATTTGTATCGTCATGAGAATGGAAGAATGAATCAAAAATAATGACGGTGCACTTAAAAAGTCTCATTTTAGGCTCGGGTCTTAGCTCTTTTTCGAGCTTGAATGTATATTATCTAATGCATCTTTTACAGCAAATCAAAGTCAATACTTTTCATGATTCAGATGCATCGATCAATTCTCTGAAGTTTGACAACTTCATTAATTTAAACAGATTGCAGTTCGAAGTCAAAACAATGAAGATAATGCAAGGCAGAAAATGGCACAGTGACTACTCCATGCGGATTTCACACCCTCTGCATACATTTTTCGCCAAGAACATCCCTCTGCCAACAGTGCAGTCCACGTGTGCCAAAGATAAAGTGGTCGCATGATCACATGGATTAAAATATTTCTATGTGATCATGCGACAACGTAAGTCATCGAAGATGCTTGGCGGTAAAGTGGGATCCTTCCACATGTCCAGGTGGGACCGAAGATGCTTGTAGAGTTGACCAATCATAGAGCAGCCGCATGATCGCATGGATTAAAATATTGCTATGCGATCATGCGACAAGGTGAAATGAGTAACACCCGAGCTTGGCATAAAAAAAAATGTTATTATTTAAGTGTTTCAAACAGCACGTGCTTTAAGTTAGAAAGATACTCGTGCACTTAAAAGTGACGGGTGGAAATATGTTTAAGCACTTCTCTTCAAAGAGGTCACATGATCGCAAGAATTAAACAAGTATCATACGATCATGCGACAATGCAGAATGGAAGCCGAGAGTGATTTGGCTAGAGTAAAGTATCATAAAAACATTCCAAGATAAGTCACGAGCATGCTTTCATCTTTTGAGATTTGTCAACACATAAATTGATTAGCAAGGCCAGATGAAGGGACAAAGCCATGCTAGTTCCTCCTATTGTATTTTCGTAAGTCCTTGGTTTCAAACTTTTCAAATTCTGGAATTTGAAACATTTTGTATTCCCATGGATGCCATACAATTGTAAACTCTATATATACTGCTGAGAAAATAAATAGAAAGGTCGGCAAAATTGTTGGTGTAAGAGACTTGATGTTGCAGAGTCAATTGAAGAGTGTTTTATGTCAATGATTTTCTGTTCCATTTAGTTAGAAGTTGTTGCTTCTATGTTTCTTTCTTTAAATCCGAATTACAGAAGAAAAGGAAAGATGTTTCTTTCTTTTTTCATGAGGATATGAATAAACCATAGTAGGATGTGCTTTGGGGTGTTCGAAGAAGGATTCATTAGAAGTCTTTAATCATTTCATTTATATTTCTGCTAGAAATTGTTGTAGATTGGTTAAACACTGAGTGTATGGATTCATAGTATGTGTGAGTTCTGCAACTTGGTTCATAGATAGAAAGCTTTTCTTGCCTAAATTAAGTTCTGGTTAGACTTAATTTGGTTTGCCTCTTCTGCTCTCGGGTTAAGAGCATACCCTGCATTAGTTTTAGGAACAAAACATAATTCCTTGAATACCATTCACATAGGGAGCTATACCTACCAATTCAGAGAAAAGCCGGTAATCAGAAAATGGCTTTTCAACTGTTGTAACCAGATATTGTTCATCATTTGGGCATTAAGAGTTATTTCCACAAGAAACAAGAAAGGACAAATCTGTTTACTAACATTTTGTAAAGCCCTTATACCTGCAGGTAACTTGCATAAATCCCAAGTGTAATTTTTCAGCAAGGAGTCCATTTCATCTGTCATTGCAGACTCCCACTGAAGCTTTGTATCCACCTGCACAACTTCATTATAACATTCAGGTTCACCAGCATCTGTTAATAAAATAGAATACAAAGAGGGAGAGAATCTCTCTAGAGGTCTACTTAGCCTTGTTGACCGTCTAACATTCACTAGGGTGTGTGGTATTTGTTGTTGCTGTTGTTGCAGAGCATAAGGAATTTATGGAACATTATCATTTGGAATATCATCCAGCACTACATAATCATTTTCTTTCTTCTCATGTTGCTGCAATAGATCTTTGTACAACACTTTCTCATTGAATATGACATCCCTGCTTCTTACAATTCTATGATTTTCAAAATCCCAAAGCCTATAACCAAATTCATCAATGCCATATCCAACAAATATACATTTCTTAGATTTAGCTTCCAGCTTGGTTCTATTTTCAGAATCTATATGTGCAAACGCTTCACAACCAAAGGTTCTGAGAAAAGAATAACTCACCTTCTTACCTGCCCATGATTCCTCTGGAATACCACAATCCAAGGGAGTAGAGGGGCCTCTATTTATCAAGTATACAACAGTATTTACAGCCTCTGCTCACATGTTTAGGGGGAGCCCAGCATGCAACCTCATGCTCCTAGCACGTTCCATTATTGTTTTGTTCATGTGTTCAGCCACTCCATTCTCCTGTGGAGTCCTTGGAACTATTTTCTATCTACGAATACTAGTAGAGGCACAATAATCTTCAAATTCTTTGCTACAATACTCACCACCATTATCAGATTTGAGACATTTTAATCTTTTTCCAGTCTCATTTTTAACCAAGCTTTTCCATTTCTTAAAAGTTTCAAATACATTAGATTTCTGTCTAATGAAATATATCCATACTTTCCTAGTTGCATCATCAATGAATGTAACATAATACTGAGAGCCACCAAGGGAAGATACCTGAGCTGGACCCCATACATCTATATGCACAAGCTCTAATTTTTCATCTTTCTTTTCCTTCCCACTCTTTACAAAACTAACTCTCTTTTGCTTTCCATACACACAACTTTCATAGAAATCCATATTAACACATTTTAAACCTGGTAGAACTTTCTTTGAATGAAGTAATTTCATACCTTTTTCACTCATGTGCCCAAGTCTATTGTGCCACACCGCTATTTCAAAATCTCTAGCTACTGTCTCTTGTTCTACCTACTCAACTGCAGCGATTGTTCCTGAACATTCATTTTTCTCTGAAACAATTAAAGTAGAGGGAATAGTATGACCTGTACAAAGATATAAGGTGCCTACTTTAACACCTTTTGATACTACTAAGGAACCTTTTGAAACCTTCCAATTTTTATCATTAAAAGTAACTGTGCAACCATCATTAGCGAGTTGCCCTGCTGAAATTAAATTTCTACTCAGCCTTGGAACATGTCTTACCTCTTGTAGTAGCCAATGATTTCTATTGTGAAACTTAATTTTGATTTTCCCTTTTCCAACAATTTGATAGGGTTCATTATCTCCCAAATAAACTAGCCCAAAATCCCCTTGGACATAATCAACAAAATAACCTATATGGGGTGTAGCATGAAATGAAGCCCCCGAATCTAACACCCATGAATCATCAACATTTTCTAAAGACAAGAGCAAAGCATCCTCTTCGGATTTGTTACTTACCACATTTGCCTCCTTGTTTCCATCATGTTTGTCTCCTTGATCTTTCTTCCAAGACCAACAATCTTTCTTCTTATGTCCTGGTTTTCCACAGTACTAGCAGTCGCTAGGTCCTCTTGACTAAGACCTCTTTCCCTTTGACTTCCCTCATGATTTTTCATGATTTCCAGAGTTGTTTCCTCTATCTCTTGTTCTGCCTCTGCTTTCTACGTTCAATACACTACCCAATGTGGATGCCCCTGAGCTTTTCCTACGAATTTCTTCACTCAATATAACACCAATAACATCATCAAACTTTAGGGTATTAGAACTAGAAACATAATTACTAACAACCATTACCAAGCCATTCCAGCTTTCTGACAAAGAGCACAAAATCAAGAGAACCCTAACCTCTTCATCAAAAGTAATTTTAACTGAGGCTAACTGATTTGTAACTGTATTAAACTCATTCAAATGATCATCGACTGATCCACCTTCTACCATTTTCATATTAAATAAACGCTTTATAAGAAATACCTTGTTTGAAGCTGAAGGCTTTTCATACAACTTTGCTAGGGTGTCCATCAAATCTTTAGCTTTCATTGCTCCAGTAATATTGAATGCCACCGATTGTGCCAGGCATAGACGAATACTCCCTAGTGCCTTCCTATCCAAAATATCTCATTCTTCCTGAGACATTGTTGCCTCTTTCTTGGCTATTCCCTCTAATGGCCGCCATAGATCCTTCTGATAGAGATAGTCCTCCATTTGCATCTTCCATAACTAGAAGTTCTGCCCATTAAACTCATCAACCTTCAGCCTGCCCTCGTCTTCCATTGCTCCCACTCAACCGTGAGACTCCCACTAAACAGTGAGATCTTCCTGCAAAGGATAACTGAAAAAACAACCTTTCTCTGATACCACTTGTTAGGATAAACAAGGCAGAAATAACAATTACATGCAAAATAACCAATATAAAAAAAAACATAAACCACACAGAAGAGAACAGAAGACACAAAGATTTAACGTAGTTCACCCAATCCCTGGGCTGCATCTACCAACAACGAGTCCAATATATTATTATTCAGTGATTACAACTTGATTACAATTTGTAATCCCTTACAGCTCAATTCCGTCGCAAGTACTAAAATCATACATTATGAAATCCCTAACCCTAAGCCATATTATACAATATTTTGGCGCTTTAGGGTTAGAATGAGTTACAACATGTCAGCCCAAAAAATTATCAAAAATATGAACCCCGACGAGGTCGAGAGGAAAAGTTTACAGTACTTTCTTGATCAGTCACCACAATCTAACACATGACCTTTGTTTGCCAGAAACATGGACATGAATGACCTGAGCGGATTGCAGTTCTTCTCAGGATCAATCCTTGGACTTACCTCTTATCCAAAGTCCAGATCCCATCATTCCACACCTAACAGATCTCCACTAGAGTCCCCTGTAGCAGTAGACCATGATTCAAATCTCACAGTTGAATTCGATTAGGTCCAATCTCTAGAGGAGAACTTGCTAAAGTTTGAAACATTCCTTAAGATGAAAGGTGTTCATCCTGAAGTGAAGGACTTCATCCATAACTTGTAGAAATTACTAATTGTAGACAAGAAAGGCTTTGAAGTGCTCCTGACAATAGGGGAGATAGTACAAGAGAACATACCTCTCCCTCATAACCAACAAGGAATGCACTCAGGTCTTACTGGAGAATAGATAGATCTTACCATCCTTGGAGCATTTGTGCACATGGTGGAGCCTACTACCAGCACTGCTCTTGGAAGTGCTTCAGAACCTATCCCCAGTATCATGATAAACAAGAACACCTTCAAGTTTGGTTCACAAAATAGTGACACTAACTCTGGGGGTGGTGGCGGAGGAAGTGCACACAACGAATCATCTACCCTTCTTGGGGGTGGAGGCAGACCTCCTCCTCCTTCACCACCTAACAATCCAGTTCTAAATACCATATTGCAAAATATGGGTTAGGTACAACAACAACTAGCCAACTTGGTAGTTGTGACCAACTGGAGTTCTTTGGCTCCTTTCTATCATTGTAGTCCATTGACTGTGCAAGTTTTGAATACTCCGCTACCACAAGGGGTCGAATCCCTCAAGTTTGAAAGGTATAGCGGTGATGGAGATCCCCAGATCCACATTGATTCCTTTTTTACACAATGCAACAATTATCACACCATGGATTCCACGTTGTTCAAGCTATTCTCTAGATCTCTGAAAGGAACTGCCATAGAATGATATAGTTCACTTCTTGATGATTCTATCACAACCTTTGATCATTTGATGTACACTTTATTTACTCGCTTCCACTAGTACATTTTGCACCATTTTTTGACGACCTATTGGTCGAAGTTTCTACCCAACTCGATCGAATAGTCGACCAACTAGTTCGTAGTTATTATCAACGTCGAAATATCGACCCATTGCTGCAATCATAGAATGATTGATGCCAATATTGGTCGAAAACAAGGGCAATCTTGGTAAAAAATAACATTAGCAAGTGTTGGTATATTGGTTGATCATTCGACCAATATAGATTAATATTGGTCGAAAACTTTGGTCGCTTCGACCAAGATGCCAAACTCGCGACGGTCATATTTTGACCAATATTGGTCAAAATATTTAGCGGCTCCGACTAGGATGCCAAACCCACGACGCCACATTTCGGCACAACATGGTTGATTTTTAGACCAAACTAGGCTAGACTTTCGATGAAGGTGGGTCAGAATTTCGACAAAACACGAAGTGTTTAAAAAAAAATTGAAGATAAATATCCAGACTAATCACCAAAGACATCCTGATCGGTGATTAGTCTAGATATTTATCTTCAGGCGTCCACACTCATTTTGCTGCTTGTTGCCAGCAGGTCCCTGCTCGTTCTATTTTTGAGATTGCTTTGGGCTCTAGCAATTCATCTGCTCTGCTCTGCGTGAAATTGTGGGTTTTTTCATTTTGTTTGAACTATTTGAGAGATAGGCTCTAACTGGTGATTCGTGAATTGGTAGAGCTTCCTCTTAGATGCCCACAGCTCTTCAAATCTATTGGTGTGAAGCCCCCAAAGGGTATTCTTCTCTATGGGTCTCCTGGTTTGGGGAAAACTTTAATTGCTAGGGTAGTGGCAAATGAAACTGGTGCCTTCTTTTTTTGTATCAATGGACTTGAGATCATGTCAAAGTTGGCTGGAGAAAGTGAAAGCAATCTCTGGAAGGCTTTTGAGGAGGCTGAGAAGAATGCCTCGTCCATTATATTTATTGATGAGATATTACAGAGATTTGTTAGCGGGCTCTAGCAATCCATCTTCTCTGCTCTGCGTGAAACTGTGGGTTTTTTCATTTTGTTTGAACTATTTGAGAGATAGGCTCTGATTGGTGATGCATAATTGGTTTGCATGTTTGCAGCGTGGAAGGAGTGTTGGGGATGTTGGTGGTGATGTGGACATAGTCCTTAACCAGTTGTTGATGGAGATGGATGGTATGACAACCAAGAAAACAATTTTCATTATACCTAATGACATTGGCTAGTTATACCCAATGATTCAATGGAGCCTATATTATAGAGATTTGTTAGCGGGCTTGCAAGTATGCTATTAGAGAAAATATTGAGAAGGTGAGTTTCAATTGCGGTGGCTTTTGCAAACTAGATTTGCTTATGAATTTCTTAATGAATTTATTCAATTTTCCTCAACTTGTATCTTATTATTTCAATTTGTCATGTTCTCTTTCCTTTGCACTTTTACAGGATATTGAACATGAAAGAAAAAGAAGTGAGAACCCCAAGGCAATGGATGAGGATGATAGTGATGAGATAGCTGAAATAAAGGCTGCTCATTTTGAGGAGTCAATGAAATATGCCCGAAAAGTGTCAGTGTTGCTGATATTCAGAAGTATCAAGCCTTTGCACAAACACTACAACAATCTCAAGGCTTTGGTTCTAAATTTCAATTTCTAGATAGACCTATTGTTGCTTCTACTGCCGCTTCAAATGTATTTGCTACAACAGATAATAAAGATGACAATGACTTATACAGTTAGGAAACTTAGTACACAATTGTCATCTTAATGAAGTGACAAATGTGTTTGTTCTAGCAGGGACCTTCCATTGACAAATAGCCAATGCTATTCAATTTGGCTCCGACTATGGAAACTTAGTTATGGAAACTTTTCTCAAGTGGTAGATAATGCTACGAAAACCTTTCTTAAAAAAAAAAAATTCTTGCTAGAAAATATTCTATACTAAATCAATTCTACAACAAAGAAAGTCTAGTTCAACTGATAGGTATGGTGTGCATCCATTTTATGGAGATCTACCAAGATGATTTCCCCCGCCAAGATGATGTGCATCCATTTTATGGAGATCTACTAAATGTTTTATATGATAAGATCACTACAAGTTGGCCCTTGGTGAGATCAATATTGCTCGCAATCTCATTGCCAAAGTGGCCAAAGACTATGTTAGGCTGATAAAATATGGGGATTCTCTTTACCGCTGCAAATCTTTGAAGGTTGTTGCAATTGGACAGATATGTACCATTGTTAAGAGAATTGGACCGATTTTGGGTTACCTCAAACAGGTGAGGCAACATATGGTTATGTTCTTTTTTCTATCTATCTGGTTTTCACTACCTGTCGTTCCTTGGGATATCTTGCAAGGGTTCTATAAATTGATGGTCTATATTTTGGTGGGTGTCTTGTATGGGCCTATGAACTTTTTTAGGGTACTTGTTCTAAATTAGATGTAATAAATTAGAGAAGTATGTCTCAAGGAGAATTTATTTTGCAAATTCAAAGTTTATAAGAGCAGAGATGTTTTATTTTGAGGGTATTGATACTCAAAATTTCACCTTTACATATGGCTGCTTCACATAATATTTGTGTTCGTGAAGCTATCCATGTTATACCTAATAGATATTTTGGACTTTTTCTCTCAAAGAGTCTAATGCAACATCAAATTAATAAAGTATAACAGGTTATTATTGGAGGTTGGAGGCATCAAAGGCCCCAATTCATGTGCCCTCTGTGCGTAACCAAATGATATATTTGAAACAACAAGGGTAAGGCTAAATTTACCCTTGTTGTTTCAAATATATCATTTAGGTACGTGCAAAAGGCACATGAATTGGGGTACACACAGTTCATTTACGAGATTTTTCTTGGGAAGCTAATTGCTCAGCTATCATCCGCTTCATTTATTATCAAGCTAATTGTTGAAGGATCCAAGCCTAGGCTAGAAAGATGTCTTCCCATTCTATTTAAGCCATATTCCTTGTTCTTGTCAAACTTCCTTGGTACGGTAGGCCTGCTCTCTGCAATACTCTTCTTCAATCTATGTTCGACGATAAGCATCTTTTTCTTCTTCCTAATTGCAGCTAGAGCTTCCTTGTCATTAGGATTCAACTCCACTTCTCCCATCTCATCATCCTCATCCACTCATCCTGATTGATTGATCTCTCAAGGACCTTGTATTCAGCAGATGTTGGCAAGCCCATCTCATCTTCCCCCATCTCATCATCGTCGTCACCCTTAGCTACCATCCAAAGCCCTTCTTCCCTCTCCAGTTCTTCAAGCCTTTGCAAGATATCTGGATAGTGTCTAGTTTATATAAATAAATACTCACTATTTGGATAATGTCTAGTTTTGGATAATTTGGCAATTCTGGACTTGGGCCTTTGATCTTTGAGCACTTTATATAATTTCGGCATTCTGGACTTGGGCCTTTGATCTTCGAGCACTTTATATAAATACTCACTATTTGGATAATGTCTAGTCTAATTAAATTAAAATTAAATTATCTCTATCCCTAAGATAAACTAAGTAGCCTTCATATATGTTATGTCAAATCTTCCTTCGTGCTAGTAGTTGGTGCAGGAGAACCAAGGTCAAAGGCAAGAGTCATGAAGAGCACCAAGGTCACTGATGGATCCTTAGGTGTAGTTGAAATTACCAAATGGCCTTCAAAGGTCAAGGAACAAATGGAATAACCGAGAAAACACTATACGTTAAATCATGTGATTGATAGTAGATTGGGGCTCACCCGAGCCATAAACATGAAGAATTATTCTAAAAAAAGATGTAAACCATATATATGTGCACTTGAGGCAAAGAGAAGTTACGTCATATCCATATTAAAATATTAGTTACAATATGAAAATACTAAACTGACTAATTCCTGAGTTCATCTCTGCATATGGTCGCAACAAAGATATGCGATTACAATACAGAGAAGGCATCGTAAAAATATAATTTCAAAATTTGCCCTAGCCTGACACGTTTTGCACTCAAATCCTTCATCGTAGATAAGTGGAGGAGATGGGCAGATAGATGCAAATGAGTTGTCATCAACCCAACTAAAGTATCCGCAACCATTATTTCCATGTGATGCCCAATCTACATTAGTTCTTATAATATAATGAATAGTATTTACATTAGAAACATTAAATATATACACATTAGCAACCTTTTTTTCTATTTGGGCAGCACCAAAATTGTCGTCCAGGGTTACTCCGTGTCCGTGAAGTCTTCAACACACACTGCCCACCACCACAATGACAGTTTGGCACATTGACAAGAGCCATCGAGCCTATATCAATAATGCACCGCACCATCGTTACTACATTTATTACATAAATATTATAACATATAATCATATGATTATAATAATCATACATTCACCACTATTGTTCAATTGTAGATTCAAGTACTTAAAAAATGTTTGCAATCAATGGTTTGAACAAAGATGTCATTCTAGGGTAGCAAGGACAATTTAACTATACCTGAGCTAGAATTAGTCACTAGTAAATTTTAGCTTGTTTTTCGATGAGGTTTAGTCGATTATTAGATGCCCATTGGTTGGCTAATCGACTATAACGGTCGTCAGAGTTTTTAGTCGATAATACGACACATCAAATGTTCGTCGAAATTGCGATGTCAACAGTGGTTGAATTATCGACGGAGATGACATCGAAATCATTGCTTCAACCTGGAAGAATTGCCTGCTATATCATTCACCTCTGCGACCAATGTTGGTTGAAAGTGCGACGTACAATCATCAGAATAAATGTCGAGTGTATAGATTCCTCGTCGATATGTCTATTCTTTGTTGGTCGAAAAAGCGACCGAAAATTTAATTTTTAAAAAAAAATTATATATCAATTATCAAATTAAGCACATCAATATTATGTCGTTGTTGTTTACTGTTTACAAATAGTCACACATTTTTTGTCTTATTTCACACAAACATGTCAGGCGATGAGAAAGAGGGGGATGCTTTGAGGATTGAATGGGTTGTGGGAGAGTTTGGGAAAGGCTTTCTTGGACTGCCACTCTCCACCACCTGCCATTTCCACCTTAGCATTCCCATTTCTTGGGGATACTTCTCACCGCATATGACAAGGTAGAGCTCCTTGTCCATTTCCATCTATTTATCTTTCCTCAATCCTACACGCAATACATATTTAGTTCCACCAAACTTACTTTGAAATTACAACCTTTTAAGGATAAGAACACAAAAATAATAGCAAACATAAACACAAGAAATACTAGATTTATGTGGAACAACTTGTAAAGGGAAAAACCATGGAAAAGATTGCTCTCCAATATATGCAGTACACTGATTAAGGTGAGTTACAAGAAAGAATAACTACCAAAGAGACTATGAAGAATGATAAGAGAGAATAGATCCACCACTAATGTCCAACCCACTCATTGTTTTCAATACTATAGAAACTAAGATAAAGATATTTGTGAAGGTTTTATAGACGTAGGTTACTGAATCATCATATCTGCACTGGTACTCAATCTGGAAACCCTCATATGTATATAGCCACTCTAGCAAATCTCCACATCTAGAAAATCTCCACAAAAATCCCTTCTGGCCTCCACTGCATATACATCTTCTCAGAATCTAAAAAACTTTGGCCCATCATTGATTCTCATCAATGTACCAATTTGGATAGTAAGTCTAATTTAATTTGTCCGTGGACCGAGACCTTAAATTATTGAGCTTCTCTTTGTTTCGAGAAGAGTATAACATTCTCTACTTAATAGGGCCAACCACGTGAAGGTGGAAGCTCATTTGGCCCCTCCTAGGAGCCTTCTATGACCCTTTACGACATTTTAAGACCTCTAAGATGTATTCTTAGGGATCGTAAATGGTCATAAAGGGTCATAAGGGGTCATGGGACACAACAACTGAGAAACATAATTGTAGGCATCATGGTCACAATTTTTTGGAGACAACG
This sequence comes from Chamaecyparis obtusa, assembly GCA_027943335.1. Taxonomy (NCBI): domain Eukaryota; kingdom Viridiplantae; phylum Streptophyta; class Pinopsida; order Cupressales; family Cupressaceae; genus Chamaecyparis; species Chamaecyparis obtusa. The sequence continues at coordinate 974,157 of BSBK01001242.1, read as the reverse complement.
TAATTGAGTTATATACCCAGACAATGCAGAGAAACTCCTGCACCTTCGATTCCAAGTTGACTACATCTGTTGCTCATGAATACAAGGTCCTCCAACATATGTATTCAACTTGGAATTGGAGGTACAAAATTTGCTCTGCATCACTTGGGTACACAACTCAATCATGTTGTCTCCAAAAAATTGTGACCATGATGCCTACAATTATGTTTATCAGCTATTGTGAAATCTGCATTTATGTTTCTCAACTATCGTGTTTATACCTTCTTCTCTCATTTGCTGGTGTAATTCCTCTTTGAGTATCCCCTTTCTCCTTTGCATACTAACCACTCAAACTTCTTTGATGTTCAAACTTCAGCAAGACTTCATACCACGCAGCGTTTGTAGATTACGTTCAATGCATTGTTTACATTCGTAAATCAATGTTGCGTACAAATTTGCAGATGGTGCGTGGTACGAAGCCTCGCTCAAGCTTGAAAATGATAGTCAATCCATAGTCAAGGTCAAGGAACAAATAGAATAACCAAGAAAACACTATACATTAAATCATGTGATTGATAGCAGATTGGGGCTCACCTGAGCCATAAACATGAAGAATTATTCTAAAAAAAGATGTAAACCATATATATGGGCACTTGAGGCAAAGAGAAGTTACATCATATCCATATTAAAATATTAGTTACAATATGAAAATAATAAACTAACTAATTCCTGAGTTCATCTCTGCATATGGTCGCAACAAAGATATGCGATTACAATACATAGAAGGCATTGTAAAAATATAATTTCAGAATTTTCCCTAGCCTGACACGTTTTGCACTCAAATCCTTCATCACGGATAAGTGGAGATGGGCGGATAGATGCAGATGAGTTGTCATCGACCCAACTAAAGTATCCGCCACCATTATTTCCCTGTGATGCCCAATCTACATTAGTTCTTATATTATAATGAATAGTATTTACATTAGAAACATTAAATATATACACATTAGCAACCTTTTCTCTATTTGGGCAACACCAAAATTGTCATCCAGGGTTGATCGGTGTCCGTGAAATCTTCAACACACACTACCCACCACCACATTGACAGTTTGGCACATTGACAAGAGTCATTGAGCCTATATCAATAATGCACCGCACCATCGTTACTACATTTATTATTTTTATATGAAATACACCAAGGAGTACCATCAAAAATATTAACCATTTACAATAATGAAAAGTAAACCTAAATCAAATAGCTCATTTTTTTATCAGCATGTGTAGTCTCTGTGCATATGAAAAATGAAATAAATATGAAGTTGAAATAAAATAGTGAACAAAATAGTATTCCACATAGAGTGAATGAAATATACCATTAAAAGAAGGTGACAAAATCCTGTCATGAAGCACACACATAGGAAATAAAAAAGGGACAAAAGACAAGAAATAAGAAAAATCATTACGACTATAGAAAAATCATTTATACTATAATAAAAAAAAGAAACACTCTTTGTCAACAATTTTCAATATCATTAGGACTATAGAAAAATAATTAAGACTATACAAAATCAAATTTTAGAAATGGACGGTTCTGATGCTTTACCATTACAACAATTGAGCATTCATCATTTGGTATTGTGTATTCCATTTAAGTATGTCAACAATGTTCAAAATCCCGTCACCAAGCACAGACAAGAAATAAGAAAAATCATTAGGACTATAGAAAAATCAAGTTCTAGAAATGGACGGTTCTGATATTGCATTGCCATTACAACAATTGAGCATTCATCATTTGGTACTTCTTGGTGTATTCCATTTAAGTTTTTCAGTTGCCGTGTTTATGTGCATGTTCTTTATGTGTTTGGCTTCTCTCCCTCACAAGGGATACATCGATAGGTAATTGATTTGAAAGCATAATGATTTGACAGTCTTTTTTCAGGATAGGTGTAATCATCCCACCAACCTTAATTAGCAACATTTGTGATATATGTCAAGTACTTATAATCAGTATGCCCAACAAACAAAGACTTAGTAGTAAAAGCATGTCCTTTGGTTTACTAGTTTACTTATAATCAGTATGTCCTTTGGTTTACTAGTTTAATCTGGTTTAAGAATGGTTTGTTTCATGTTTGAATGTACCATTGAATGAAGCTTGGCTATATTAAGTACAATCTTAAGACTCGTGACTCTTCAAATTCTCTTGTTTCCTTTAGACCTCCAAACATGTGTACTTTGAGTAGCCCTCCAACAAATGGACTTGTGATGATTTTCACAATAGTACATGTGTAGGAGGACTACTCAAAGTACTGCTTAGGCAAATTTGAATGTTCATCACCTGTGCTGCTGTGCATATAAGAGTTGATCATAGAAGGTATATGCTAGACCCAACAACAAATAGATTTGTGGTGATTTTCACAATAGTACATGTGTTGCTGGGTGAGCTCCCAATAGTGCTCAGGAAAATATGCATGTTCATCACCTGTGCATATGAAGTGGCTGTAATGGAAGATACAAAATTGTCAAAGTTGCAATGACAACTTTTACAACTTTTTGTGCAAAAAAATGCAAGAAGGGAACTAATGGGCAACTAGTTTGAAAGTCAGTTATAGGCATTTGCACCCGTAGAAAACTGTGCCCCCATGTCCCATGGGATGCCATGCCTCCTCCAATGTTTATGTCATACACCCTGCGGTAGTCAGACTGTGTGCCATGCCTGTGCAGAGAGTATTTATTACATAATTTTCAAAGATGATATAAATATATTATATTTTATACTTAGCAAGATTTTAATATTAATATGCTTAGCAAGATCTTGCTAAGTATAAAATATAATCTTGATTATACATAATCTTGCTAAGTAAAAAAAAGGTGGATTTCATTTCTCATTTCATTATTTCATTTGCGAAAAAAAGAAGTAAGTTTTGTTCTCCAATGACCACAACTGATTTCATGTTGGTTGGATTAGTTGGAAGACTTTTTGGAAGTGGGTTTTAAACCTTGTCCAATCATGGGATTGGCACAAGGAGATGATCTTCTGAGCAGTGTTGAATAAAAGAAACCCAAAAAACATTATGAGTATGTTTTTGTTATCATACTTTGTTTGTTGCAAATAGGTAGATGGATTGATCATTCTGCAAGTTCATTGTATGCATTGTTTATTCGAATCCATCTTAGTTTTGACTGTCGTTTGATTTGTGACCAAAGATATGGATTGATCTACAGTGCCTCCAAATCTTCTACTCAAAAGAATCTTCTCACCACTCAAAGACCATGTCCATTTTGATTCTCACTGTAGCTTTAAATTCTTTACCCTCTACTTAAATGCTAAAGATAGTACAAATGTTGAAGGATGTCAAGCATGACTAGGAATACAACAACAATATTACTCTCTTACATGTAGCAAAGACATACAAAAGAATCTTCTCTCCACTCAAAGACCATGCAAGCTTTTATTCTCCCAGTAGCTTTAAAATTCTATATCTTCCACTTAAATAATGAAAATGGCACAATGTTGAAGAATCTCTATTGTGAGTTTAGAAAACAACAACACTACTGCAATGCACGTAGCATAGGCATTCTATTAGTTTTGGCCAGAGGCGTAAGCTAAAATATTATTCAATTTGAATAGAAGCTTTGAATAACTTCCAATAGCTACAACATGAATGGAGTGACTACATTAAACTTATTCCATATTAGGTTTTCCATGTAACAAGAATAGAATTCAAGATTATAAGTATTAATTTAACAGGGTTCCAAAACGTGACTCTTAAGTGCTTCTAAAATCTACTGCAATTTGCAACAGACCCACATCGGATATTTCATATCCTCTCTGAACGTGTTCCATAAGGATTCTAATGCATTTGATCGCAATCTCATCATGACTCGTAATCCACAATGATCTAATATGTTAAAATTTCACTCTAATCGCCATTCCCATCCCTGTACCCTTTGCTACATCCCATACCTATGGTTCATGAAGCAATATGCCGCTAAACTAAGCACTTGGTGGGAATCAAACCAGTGACCACTAGATGGGAAATAAGCATTTTAGGCCCATAAACACAGTTCAAATATATAGCCGAATACAATAAAAGTGCAGGAACTGACTTACCTGTTGAACACACGTAGTGGGAAAGTAGACCTCCATGGCCAAAATTCCAACATTCTTTGGATGTGAATCCATTTTCTTCTAGTAGGGATAAAGACAAGATAATAATGTGTTTTGGTGATACTATTCCTCTTCATAAGCAAGGAAACAGTGCAGGTGATACAGGTTGGTATGGGCATCAAGCATACAAACATGGATTGACTAGGACAATGTTGAACAGTCCTAGAAATACAGACTTTTAGGATTTGAACTATGTTCAAATAGGTACAGTCAAGTGTCCTATTGAAGGGCAGCCAGTAAACAACCATCTTCAGGTAAAGTGATACCTATGCTAAAACTGAGAAGTTCACCTCTTACCCCTCACTTATAGTTGTTCCTTTAAGGGAAGATTGTAGGGCCCAAATGATAGCCTTCAATTATATGTACTAAGTGTTACAATGGAAATGTAGGTCTATAGGAGATTCTCAACATTGAGTAGGGGTTTAATGAGTGGCAAAAGAAGATAGAGATCTTCAAGGAACGTGTATCAGACATGAAACAAGCACAAAGAGAAGATAGAAAACACCGTAACCATCATAGTCTTCTGAGTCAACAACATCAATGATAAAGGGCAAATAAGAGGACAGTGTTTGCATGAACAAAGGCCCTAAATCATCAGATTTAAATGACAGTGGTGATGTTAAAGGACAACTAAGAGAAATTAATATGATAATCCAAGTGCATATGATATAGACCTTTTATCTAAAGACAAATCAAGTCTAACCGAAGAGATTAGAGGGTGACAGTTTTTTATTAATGATAGAGATATAGAAATAAAGCAGTCCTTTTGGAATGATGACTGTTAGGATGAATAATAGTGGGTGTAAGTCATGAGAATATGATAGTGGTGATAGAGATTACTAGAAAGGTTCAATTTGAATCACAGTAAGGAAATAATGATAGACACACAGACAATGAAAGGAAGAGTTCTTAGACATAGTTGAGTCAAAGACTATAAAATGGTTGATATGATGATCTCAATTGAAAAGACAAATAAAAATGACAAAGCAATGTAAAGGGACCTACAGGATAGTCATACAACACATGAAAACTACTGCAGACAAGGTGAAAGGAACATGAATGTGACATTCCTCTCAAGGGTGTATCATGAAAGATAACCTTTTATACTTCTTAATGTGACAGTTTCAAAAAGGACAGTTCTATTTAGTCACAAGACCGAGTGTTTCATGACAGTCTTCTATAGATAGTGTGATGTCCCCATCTTTAACCTAGTAACATAATAGCAACAAAACACATGTGGTCAAGGGGTGGTAGACCTTGAGCACCTCAAGATAGTTAGGAGATAGTGGCAAATTGTACATAGCAAGTAAGAGTTCAAGTAGATAGTTTGCATATTCTTTCCACAAATAGTCAATAAGCATCAAATGTATCAAGGAAAATCGTGAATTCTTTCAATAAGATAATTTTTCCTATTTAGCATCAAGGAGCACATCAAATAAATGCAGTATGAGAATCTGTTATGATCGAGGATGACAGATATCGAGTATCTCCATCAATCACTACCAAGCTCACATGTTATCAAGAATGACAATCTTGTGGACAGCCACCTTATCAACAAGGCATTTGATGATCACCTTGAAAACATGCTGAAGAATCTTCAGGACATAGTTGCAGAAGAGCAGGGTACTTTCACAAGGAAAGGCGTAGGGTAATGGCGGAGAGTTTTATTTTTGATGTTCGGAAGTGCATTTACCCGTGAGTCAGTCGCCTCATACTTCCGAATATCAGTAAGTATTTAGTAGTAAGGAAGACTGTTGCAGAAGTGGATAGAGGTGCAGGTCGCTTCCAAGTTATTTGATGCAGTGAAGGAGATCTAGTTAAGATATTGGGACAGAGAGAAGGGACGCTTTTGATAGCGCGCATGAGAGACCCATGATCGATCTCATGAACTTGGATGATGTTGCAGTCAGTTCTTGTCTCATCGCGAAAGCACTTCGATAAGGATGTAGATGGTTCTATTTATACTCCTCTGTTCTTGTGTTTTTTCACAACACAATGGCAAATCACCTGGGCATAACATGTCGATGTAGCAAGGTGGAAGCGTTGCAGGAAACACCGGAGGAGAAAATACAAAGGATTTTTAGCAAGGCGAAGGAGAAGGAGCATGTGACTATGGTATCAATCCTAGGGGGTGACTTCTGGTCTGGTGGCCATGTCCATGATGGCATTCTGGTGGCAAAGTTGTTCCAGCCGATCATACAGATTTTTGGGGACCCTTTGCATGGTATGGGACTGGCTCGTAGAATCACGACGGATGAAATATACCTAGAGGTGGTGGAGGCAATGGACAACATTGATACCCAACTAACAAGCAATGGTTTGCTGGGTTTCTTTACGTTGGAAGCTGAAGGAAAGAAGACATTGATGAAGAAGGTGTGGTCAGCCTTCAAAGCAGGTGTTAAGGAATACGATCAGGTGAAGTTTGGAGCCTTTCTCCAAGCAAACGAGAAGCTCTTTCCGGAGGAGATAGGAGCAAGATTGGTAGAAATTGGTCAGGGAATAATGTATTTATTCCACTAATCACTTTTGGTTGTAATCTGGAGGTTCTTCCTCATATGTAATCTTTATTTTCAATGAATACAAAAAGGGTACTACCCTAGGCAGAACTTATTTTTAAAAAAATGACAATCAACACTTACCAAATAGAACTGGAAAGTCCCATGATCACTGGGCAAGTAGTTCAAACCCTATTCTGGCCTGAGAAATTTTCAAAATTTAAACCTATTCTGCTCAGTTTTATAAATATTACCTCGCAACAGGTATGGGTATGTAGGTAGAACCTTTTATGGCATGCAACAGGTATGGCCCTGGGAGACATGTATGCAAAATGTGGAACCATGGCCAAGGCCCATGTAAAGCTTTCAAACAAATGCAGTTGGCAGGTGTAAAGCCAAATGCCACAATCCTATGCATAAACTCGCAGAACATTTAAGGAAGCCCTTGTTCAATACATAGCAAAGCAAAGAAGAATGCATGAATTAATAATCCTCTGCCACATACCTTATGTAAAGATTGAGCTCAAGCTCCTGCTGCTACCCCATGATGTCAAGTAGATTCGCGCACACTGCTCTTCTTTTTTTCGCAAATGAAATAATGAAATGAGAAATGAAATTCCCTTTTTTTTTTATAAGTTATGCCTGTGTTTGTCAAAATTTCAACCATCACGGAATTTGTCACTATTTCGACAAACATGGGCATAAATTTAAAAAAAAACAAAGTTTTCCTTCTATAATCCGACCCAGCAAAACCTTCTTATTTTTTGGTCAAAAATTTTGGTAGAAAAACTAGGCCAAATGTACTAGTGAGTCAACTTCAATAATTTCAATACTTTCAAAACTGAATATGAAATAGGGATATAAACAAGAACTATCTACACAGGTTATAGAGACTAAAACCTTGCCATTGATCCATACGGGTATAACACAAAACTTTACCACAATTTAGAAAACCCAAATGATATTATAGCACTATTTACTTCAAAACTAACATGGGTGTTGAAACCAAACAAAGAGTTTATCAAGATAACGGTTGCTGAAACAAATTTACATAAACCAATTAACTCAAAACACAAACCCTTTTTCGAATAATTTAATTTTAACTTTGGTTGTGTTAAAGGAACTATGTTGACTTTATTTTGTAGTTGTTTAACATGAGAGTTTGTAGATTAATAGGAGTTCACATTTTTATGGGAACGTATCATTCAATTGAGCATTAATGCCCATCTATATCTAGTGAGATGAACATAACTCATGTACCTCATGCTAGTGTGCTTGGATTAGACTAGACATCATCCAACCGCCTGTGAGGGTTGTCACTGTTATTAATTGGTGTAAAAGGAAGACCGCTTGTGTGTTATAGCACTTTATATAAATACTCATTATTTGGATAATGTCTAGTCTAATGAAAAATAGTGTATACAAGGTATCCAAGCACACTAGCATGAGGTACATGAGTTATGCGCATCTCACTAGTTATAGATGGGCAACTATGGCACACTAGTATCTGTGAACTCCTATTAATCTACAAAATCTCATGTTAAACAACTACAAAATAAAGTCAACATAGTTCTATTAACACAACCAAAGTTAAAATTAAATTATCTCTACCCCTAAGATAAACTAAGTAGCCTTCATATATTTTATGTCAAACTACTATTAAACTGACTGTACCCTAGATGTTTAATAAAGAAGAAAACCCAAATTACTGTACCCTAGATGCTGACCACAAAACCAATATCCTTCACCATATAAAGTTTTATTATGCAAAATCACTACACATAATTTCAAAGGTGACATGTATTGAATGCCTAAGCTATCACCATATTTGCTACTAAGATAGTTTAATCCTTGATTTTTCCATTCCTTACTTCTCATTTAAAAGAATGGCATAATGGTAGTAGTATATAGTATTATATAAGAGAAGTATGAAATAGCATTTGGGAAATTACAAGAGTTCCTGCAACTGTAATGAATGCTATCATCATTGACGACATATTCTAGTGACCCTTAAACCGGGCTATCCAAGCAATCTAAGAATGTTCTTCCACTTCACTATCGACCCTGCATTCAAGAACATTTGAAACACATAGCATAATGACAATCCATCCTTCACAACTCCCTTCCATTCATGGAAAACATTAAGTACTATCTCATTACCCTGTCCTCATGGTATTTCATTGGTGCAATGTGCAGGAACAATCACTGATGGTTGTGTTTCAACACACCAACTTCCTCTACACCCTTAGACACTCATGAATGGATTCAAATTGATAAAAAAAACAACCATTATAACATAATCATTATGCATGAAAAGGAAACAATCTTAAATCCAATCTTTGCATCTATCTAATCTGACCGGTGTATACCCTGACTGTACATGGACAGTCACATCCAGAGGACCCAAAAATGCTTTCAAACTTGCACAAAAATATTCATAACTCCAATGACATGCAACACCATACCCTAGCAATCATTTGGATCCATATCAACCATAAAAATAAACATTTTTCAATAGAATAGTCAGACTGTACCCTCACGGGCAGTGACTGGTAGATTACCAATGAATTTACGTTTTCATTACTTGAAAATAGTTTACATTCATTACTATTGTGTGAATCCATTGCACTTTGTTTTAATCAGTGGAAGGCAGTCCAGTTTAATTCATGTTATAATTTAGCTATATAAATAGAAATATCAATGGTAAGGTAAATTACTTTTAGTCTCATCCTCCAACTTTTGAGATCAAAAAATAAAGGTTTAGTTTGTTATATTATATACTATGAACTTTGTTGCATTATATATGGTAGATCAGTGTGCATGGTAATATTCTCTTATAGTCCTTTATTATGATTATTTTCTTATGCCTTGTGTCAGTAAGGTAAGTGTTCAAGGAGAGTAGGACTTAAATAGGACAATGGAATAAGCTGTAATTTGATCTGTTGACAAGATACCAATTAAGTAATTATGGATTATATCCATCTAGAATCTCAAACTTAATACTGGTCAGATTATGTTATATAAAGAAATGTTCGAGAGGACTATCTATATTATATATATATATATATATATATATATATATATATATATATATATATATATATATATATATATATCCCTCACTATTTATTGGATTCTTACAACATTGTCATCTCAGTCTGATCCTAATATGGCTAAGATGAATTAAGATTCCAATGCAATGATTCTTCCTACTTATCGAGAGTTACCAGTTACTAGCTAATATTTTCGTGACAGTATGGACGTTCCTCTAATAAGGTCGTTGGGTCATAATATTTGATGTTGCTCCCCTTTCTTAAATCTGTCTTCAATTGTTGACTGTGTTTATCTATCCATTGTTTTAATAGTTCCCATTTCTTTTTATGGCTGACTGTATATCTTAATCATTTAGCTCTCATGTTCTTTTCCTTCCCGTTGGATTATATGCAATGTGTACATACTATACATGCACATGTAGAGACTTTGCAATTATTGATCCATGTGATCTTTTAGGTACTGATAAAGTGCATTTTATTGGATTTGCAGCATCACTGACATTGAGCTTGGGATTTTATGGTACATCTCAGTTGGTGCTTCCGCCAAACTATTCCCATCTAATAGAAGCTAGCCCCATTTTTGTTAAGGAGATTCAGGTAATTTAACTTCCAATTGTTTTCACATTTAATGTACCAAGTCCCACCATACAAAAGCCCATTCAATCCTAAACTTGAAATTGAAATCCCCATAAGGACGAGTGCAATTACAAATTTATATTTTCACTTTTATTGCCCAATCTGACTTCAACATTATTTAATGAGATGTAATATGAATTTTTTTAATGAATTTAGACATGTTTTCATATCTCAAGTTGGCTGATGTTTTTTTGAAATTTTTGGTGTTTGGAAAAAGTTAAGCTTGAAAGCATGGTAATAAAAACTTGTCATTTTTTAGTTAGGAGGTGGTAGGCTTAGAATAGTAATTAAACTTACTCATTTTCAGGTAACAACTGATGAGCAACAGGGTGGTCCTGTGCTGTATGGTTTCTCAAACAAGCCAAAAATTGATGTGGAAAGGAACTGGAGCTTGAAGCACACTCTCATGTATATCAATCTTGATTATCATAAGGTTCATTTTAGTTCTTTTTTTTGCATGATCTTGGATCTTATCTTCATTTCTACTCTCCTTAGAACATATAAATTGAATACAAATGGTGCCTTAGAGACCACATATTCTATATAAAGGACACTCAATGGTAAAAAATAGTGATATGTTATCCATGAATCAATGAGTAAAGTGATTATAACCCATCCTAATGTTATCTCGATTACGGCTTATGACAGTCCGCCCCTCCCAAATTTGCTTGTCCTCAAGCAACTATTAAATGATCCTATCTAGACCTATTTATAGTACTTTTCCCATCACTTGATATTGCCATATATGTTTTGTCCCTTTTTATGATCCGATAGTAAAGACTTGGTGAAGGATAAGATAAGTTTCACTCGTCTTCTAAAACAGTTATAAATATTTCATACTAAGAATACTTGTGAAAACACTTCAAACATAAGGCATGCACGTCTATGAAGTAATCATGCTAACACAACTCAAACATGGAGCAACATATAAATTCTCTGAAGATGTGAAGTATATCCATGAATACACATGAATTCACCCAAGACATGGAGCATACCTGAATATATGTAGCACATAAAGTATGAATTCTTTTAAGTCATGAGACATACTCATATCACACAAATTTAATTAAGTCAGGAAGCACATATGTAAAGAAGGATCTATACAATGCCACATATGTCAACAACAGGTTTAATGCATAAAACCATCACACGGTGCCATGTGGTAAGCAACAAATAAGAATGTTGGAAAATTCACTGGCTCTGGGCAAGTAAGACCAGTGAGTAGACAGAGGGTACACGATGCCAGGAGTCTAACTCCTTGGCTGTTTATGAGCAGAGAAAGGGACAGTAAGCAAGATACCACAACAATATTAATAGGGCACAAGTACAGCAATAAACATAGCATAGACGCCATCGAAAACTCACGGGCTAATTGGTAATCAACACTAGGAGTGTCGAAAGCAATGAGAAAACACTACTTGTTCACTGTATTGCATACTTGTTCGCTGTGACAACACGAATACAAAGGACATGATCAATATTGAAGGATTTGTAGCAATCATAAACCTAACACTAGTACATTTACAGTGTAACATGATGTGGTGATTCAAAAATTTAGGGTTTTGCAAGTTCATCTTTGAATCAAATGTATATAAACAGTGATAAAAAACGTGCCAGCAAATACCCAATACATGATGCCCTAGCACATTGCTCATAGGCCCTAAGTAGGTAACCAACAAGTACCAATAGCATAGATGCATAAAACAATGCCACACAAATGCATAGTAAGGAAATCCTTACAGGCGGTCCTCCTTTTACACCACTTCACAGTGACAACCCTCGCAGGCAGGCGGTCCTCCTAAAACTTTCACCAAATAACAATTCAAACAATCGCAGGCTCCAGCTCCTTCGTGCACTCCAAGTTAAAACCAAATAATAAAATGAGATACGAAATCTTTTTTCTTTTTAAAGTTATGCCCGTGTTGGTCAAAATTTCGACCTACATGGTATTGGTCAAAATTTTGACCAACACATGCATGGATTAAAAAAAAGAGGAAGTTTTCCCTCTATAAGCCGACCAACCTAAACCTTTTTAATTGATGGTCAAAAATTTTGGTAGAAAAATGAGGTCAAATGTAGTAGTGTTCTAAGCCAACATTGAAGCAAGGTCACTATAGCTGACCTTGTACATTGCAAACAAAATTCAAATAAGAAGGTAATTGATTTTGTTTCAAGATAACAATCCATCTCTATGAGAGTGCCTTATGCCCTGCTTGATGCAGATCTATAAAGGATGTTCATCAGTAACTTGCAGCTAGATCTAAGGGAGAAGTTGTCCCTGAATAGATATCAAAATTTCACTTGTCTCTGTTGCACGTTAGCAAATTATCAACACACCAAAGCTCAGTTTGGAGACTCTTCCTCTTATAGAGGGGCTTATACCTCTAGAGGATCTCGAAAGAACAAGGTTGTGGCTAATGTCATGACATTGCCGCAACCTAGTGCCGAGAGGAATTACTTCACAATAGATCCTAAGAGGAATCAGTCGTTCACTAGAATTGCAGATTCCTATGCCAATGTTTTGCAAAAGTTACTCAAGGACAACTTGGTGACTCTTTCAGAGATCAAACCTCTTCTTGATAATTGCCCCTACCCTCATGGTACGACGACTCAAATTTATATCAATACCATCGCGTACATGGTCATGACACTGAAAGTTGTGTATGCCTTCAGTGTCTACTACAAGAACACATTGATAGGGGCACCATCAAGGTAAACGAGAGGAATCCTAAAGAAAACAAGTATGTTGATATGACAAACAATGAGCTGTAGATCTATGCCAATCTTTTTCCACCGCATTTGTCCAACTTCATCTCATCTTCCTCTTCATCTCCTCCGTCGTTAAGCAATAATTTGTATGTGAACATGGTAACTATCACTCCCATTTCCCCACAAGCCTACAAGGTTCCCAAAATGACTATCTCTTTCACCCCTCTAGATGAGCCTTATAACGAAGAGTCTACTCCCCTAAATATCCCAGCTTCTATCAATGGCATTGCCATCAGGGGTGTCTTGGCAGACCCATCAAGATGAGTTGAGATTGTCATGAAAGAGGTCCTCTTTGTGAATGGCTTAAACCAGGAAAAATACTATGACTATGACACCACAATTCGTACGCATGACAGAATATCCTTGCCTCTCTTGGGATCAACCATGTTGACCATTCAAGTGGGACCCAAGGTGATCTTCTCAACCTTTGTCGTGATTCCTAAATTGAATCTATTCAAGGTTAACCTAGGCATTCCCTAGCTGACCTCCATGGGAGTCATCCATTCAATGATCCAAAAATGCCTAAAGTTCATGCATGAAGGGGCTATCACACAGTCTAGGACACTGGATTTCATCTCCTATTTCACAGTGGAGGAATTAGCCGTGATCTTTTTTTGCCTACTCCAATTGGGCTCCTGCATCCCCGACGGGATGTTACATTCCTTGCATACCAAGCGTACAAAGCTGAGGAAATGAGTGTGTAATCTGTAGAATCTTCAGGTGTCCAATCCTCTCGTGAGGCTCAATGTGACTCCTCTTCTCCCCCTTCTTCGTTGAGGGATTAGAAGAAGTGTGTGCCCCATGGGAAACCCCTTGCCCACCGAAGGTTACACTACCTCTCATGGTGTCTTCAGTTCCTTCATCCACATCCCATGTGGACAAAGGAAAGGAACCTATGATGCCTAAGCCTAAGGTGCATCTACCTTCCCCCATCCCTATCATTCTAGACATTCTTTTCCCTACCCTTTATGGTTAGGATAGGAAGAATCATATGATTGCATAGTCTCCCTTAACACCTAGCACTCAGCCTTCGAGAGCACCTCTTGTTCCCCTAGTTGCCTAAAGGGAAAAAAGATGAAGGTCGCTTGTAACTGAGCCTCCAGTGCCTCCATCGTCGGTCTCACCTCCTACTCCATTGATTGGGCCCTCTTTAGTGTCGGCCACGACACCGACAACCTCTCCTATAGAGAAGGTCGGTACCGCTCCCCTGTAATCTTCTTAGCCAAGTTCGCATCTACATCAGAACCTTCTTGCACATGAGCATAAGCGTCATCAACAGGAGAGAGCCTAAGCTCGTGAGGCTACCATGAAGAAAAATAATGCATCTTCTGAGCTCGTGTCCGTTGCCTCTGCATGTGTTTCCAACTTTGTTGCTTCTTACACAAACCCTCATCCCACTACTACCTTTGTCACACTTCCCTTTGCACCAGGAGTGACTATTAGGCCTTGCGCTAAGCGCATCCAAGTGTTCATTTCTCCTTCGTAGGCATCATCATTCATCACCACTCTACCCTATATCCCTCCATTTCTAAAACCCATAAACATGCTACACACGCAAGTTGTTTCAAGTGCAGTCATGTCTACTTAGCCCATGTCTGTTCCATCCATTCATCGCCATGTCAAATTTTCAGATGTCCTAAAATTAGCTATAGTAGATTGGAGGGCTTCACCTCCAACTTTCAAGTGCAAGTTTGAGAAGGTCCCTATCTTGAAGTTTATGCGTGGCAAGTCTACTCTAGAAAACTCTTTGTATGTCTCGGTTCTCGCAGTGTAGAAAGCTCTAGATTCTTTTGAGTTTTTTTCCACCCCTTTCATAGAGGTCAAAAGGATGATTCATCTCACCTCCACGTGGATCTGTTGCAAGCGTCAATGCTTGCATTTTTTATTCATTGGAGGAAATTTCAGCATTGACAACGATCTTCACACGATCCCTCTCACTCACCATGGTGGAGCTCTTAGATGAGGACATGTCAAGTGTTTCGTCCTTGGCTCTAGTTGCTAGTGAGTCATCTAGGGTTGCCTTAGCAGCCATACCATTGCAGTGTCAATCTCCCTCCCCATATGATCAAGATTGGGAGGATGACGATCTATTGATGGACAACTTGTGAGGGTCGTACCCGCTTCTACATATGTAGATTAGAGTGTGCATGTATGTGTTCTCCACTACTTATTTGTTAATGTTGTTCCCTCTTGGAGGACCCTTGTACTCAGTTGGTACCTAGAAACGAGGGGTTTAATGTCGTACACTTCTTCTATATGTTATATATTTCTTTTATTTGACGTAATCTTGATTTTTGACATTTGGGGACGATGCAAAGTGTTGGGGACATTTAGGCACCCCTTCCATGCTGACCCAAATTTTTATTTTATTTTGCCTTCATGTGCCTTTCTTCAGATCTAAGGCTAGGTTGGCAGTGATGAAATATCCCTCAAGAATAGACGTATGTCTATGCTTTTGGGTTTTGATGCCAATCCCTTGGATCCCCCTATCCTTGTGCAGATATTGTGGAAACATGTGTCACCCGTTAGGAAGTGACATTCCATGACAACATCTCGTATCTTTCCATCCCACCTCATCTTATTCCTTGGAATGGTCTATGCTCCCCTACAAGCAACATAGTCCATCCCAAGAGGGGGGCTATGTTATCTGTCTAATTTGATCTTTTTATCTAACAATGTCTCTACACCACAATTTTTTATCAAAAGAATTTCAAAATTTGGCACTATCTGCCTTTATGGGGGTCAAACCACTACATTTGTGTCTTGGTCTTTCCCTATCATACACCTATCTAGCTTAACACTATGTGTATCGACAATTATCTTAAGCTGCCCTATCACATGGCTATCTAGCTCAATGCTACACGTGTCGAAATACTATGTCTAAAGCCTCCCTATCACATGCCTATCTAGCTCAACGCTACGCATGTCATCACACCATCAAAGTCTCTCTATCACAAGCCTATCTAGCATTCACTACGCATGTCAAAGCTTATCACAAATTTCCCTATCATATGGCTTGGCATAACACAACTTGCCAGTCATATCGGTGTACTATCAATGATCTCTTATCATAGGTTGTCTTCATCATCTAGCATGCTCGTCTGCAGTGTGTATGCTAGATCCAACTCATCATTAAAATAAGAGTTCCTAGTTGGGGGCAAACCCACATGAAAGAATTCTCGCAAGTAAGGGAAGTAAGATCTTCCTACTTTAGCTTCACATTCCTTCTAAACTAGATAATATGCTTGCTAAAGTGGGGGCAAAATGTAATGGCATAAATTTTACACCCTTGTGTAAAAGGGCATTTTTGCATTTGCCTACTTTAGCATAAGACTCAAAAATCCAGTTATCTCCATCATTCGCCATTTCATCATCCGACTCAAGATTCCTGCCACATGTTCCTAACGATTTTGGACAGGTACGCGCCACAAAGATGTTCATGCAACTCGCTCTTGTCTATGAATTTGTAGATGTGCATGTTGTCATTGGAGCATTATGAACTACCACCTTGCATTCGTAGCATCCCGAAATGATGACTCGTCTGTGCGGATTCCATTCAAGTCCATCATAAACACTTTTGCAATCCTCATATAGTCTTATAAAAACTTCTCGGACACTCAAAATTAGAGATCACTCACTTGGTTGCATTCACATAGCTTTTGGCTCTCATATTATCCATTTTTCTACTATTTTCTTGGTTCTACGCACTATTTTTTGAAGGTTTCTCCATTGTTGGATAGCTCAAGCTCTCATACTTGCTCTCATCTCATACATATGAGCTCTCTACCTTCATAGGAGAATGCATTTCATATCCTTCTTGTGTCTTTGAGCATATTATTGCTCTCATCTTATTCTATTTTGCATTATCATTATTGATCTTCTTTACTTAGTTATCTATCACTGAATCTATCGTGTCTAACAGTTGTCCATGGAGGTGGAAACACCAAAGCGAAGGTTTGACTGAGGCAAGCCTCTTTATGGCCACAACAATTTCCTCTCTATGTTGGTGTGCAAGTTTTTATCGCATATTCAAAAGTTCTAGTTAGAACATGTTATCAACCATCGAGCCATGTTTCATCTTTCTCACCTTCTCCTAGTCATTTTCTCAATCAAGATACACATAATATAGTTAATCTCTCATTTTGTCAAATCATTTTCATCATACAGTTATAATTTGTTTGGTTCATTGTCTTTCCTCTTAATTCACACATTTAAACTATTTTTACTTCATTTATCTACGTTCTGTCTATTTATCTTTTTTGAACTTTCATAGTTTAGTTCATTATTATACATTTTTTTACTTTATTTCGACCCATTCGTACTCTACCAATACGAGATGCCAACGTGGTGCGCTGGTGTCTAATAGTTGTGTTGTAGTCTTTGGACTGTGCTTCTGTCCGAGACGAAGCTCAAGGTTTGATCCTCACAGTTAGTCCTTTCATTTTCTGTAATCAGAATATTTTAGTTTATTTGTTTGTAAGTTTTTTATAGTGGAAAACAAGTTTTGAAGGGACCTGAAACCCTTTACAAGAAGGTCAAAAAAGATATTCAAGGACAACCCACTTAGACGATACTAGTCAAGACCTATACGAGGGTTTTTCCAAAAGGCTCCCACAACCTGGAACAGACAACTCGGGCAAGGCCCCGAGAGAACCCAGCCAAAAGAAAATCCCAAAAAATTAGGATTTTCCTTTAGCCCCCTTCTAATGGGATCGAAGGGTCGTGTCAAAAGAGGGCGAAGATCGTTTAGAATGTTTTCCTTTTACCTTGATCCAACCATCTTCAACCATAGCAACAGCCTTCTGCCATGCCATTGAATCCAAACCAAAAGAAACACAGCCCCCAAAGGGGGCAGAAACCTGCCCTAAGGCAACAAGCGGTGAGCCAGGGCCAGGGAGAGGGACAGAGCCTGCAGAAGGACCAACAGGGACAGAACTAAAGGCAAACCTTACTGAAGAACCAGGAGGAACATAGTCAGCTCTAGCAGCTAGGGAGGACACCACAGACGTTGGGGGAGTCCTCACACAAGCTAAAAGAGGAGGGACAACAACACCCTCAACACCAACATTAGAGACGAGAGGAAGAGGGGATGACACAAGGCCAGCCTGCTCCACCACTTGCGAAAAACTCCAGTGAGAGGACACCTTCTCCACCATGTAGTGCTAAGAAGAGACATCCTACCACCAGGAAGAAGTCTTTTTAAATTTTTGAAGCTCGCATTGATTCGAAAGATGACCTGTCTTGAAGCACCTTCTACATCTGAAGGGGAGGCCTTCCTAATCCAAGTGTTGAATCCAACAACAGCCTCCACGGGTAGAGAGTTTGATCTCAGCAGGAAGGCCTTTAGAAGTATCCAAATCCACCAGGATGCGGGCAAAAGTCGAGTGAAGCAAATCAGAGGATTTGTCTATAAGTTATTTACATTTGATCAATTTAATTACATTTGGACATCTACATATAAACGCTTAATTGATATTTAGTTCATCAAATTCACACCCAGACATCGACACAATCACACTTAATCACATTTAAACCTCATCAAGATAACCAAGTAGCATCTCCATCATTGTGTCTGATCTCCCTAGCACTCCTAGCTAGCAATGTGAGGTGGCGTAAGGAAATTGTGTATCCCTTGAGGTTTTAATTGGCTTCTCGGTAGGTGCATTATTTTCTTCCCCACACAACCAATCCTCTTTATTTATCCAACAATGCAAACAAATACAAGCTACAACGCATTTGTTGCACCTTCCTCCTATCACAATCTCCACACACAATTCCAATACATAGTCGTAATGCATTTCCCTCATATAAGAGGGTTTCCTTTTACGACAAGAAAACCTAACCTTTACCATCAAAATTTTGACCTAATGATGAACAATCAAGATTTATCATGCACAAAACATTTTACGATTTAAAAGAAAGTATCTAAAATTTGGCTTTGGGGATACTATCGTGCCCCCAAATCAAATCACAACCTCTAATAATATTAAACATAGACAATAATAGTTAAATGGAGACTGACCCCATTCAAGAAACTATTAACATTAAATTAAGGAAATAATATTTATATGGAGATCGACCACATGCAAGAAAATGGTAGTGATTTTTTTGAAGTCGACGAGTGGAAAATATAATTATTATCAATTATACAAGGCATTCAAAAGCACTAGTTAATAAGAAGGGAATGTCTTTTCTCCACAAAATGAAGATGTGGAAGGGGGATCAATTCATTTGTTTAGGCATCATTGAGCAATTTCAAAAATCAAGTGGAAATTGAGCTAAAAAATACATATATGAGATAAATATTAATTGCCAATCAATAATAATATTCAAAAATCCAAATTTAAAAGTTATTATAGTTATTTCTAAGTAGTTCTATTGCATCTCTATTAGAGTTATTTAGTAGCATTTCATATGGCAAATTTCTTAGCTATCTATTTTGAATTTATTAGAGATGTCTTGCAAACAGGAAGGACAACCAAATTCACAAGAGTTGAAATGCTGGCCATTCTTCATCAAGTACACCACCCTATGATAGATGGATTGGAGGTGTTGCCATGCTCATGTGTTGAGAGGCAAATGAGTGCTCATGGGTTTGTTGAGGAAGGCGGTCTTCATATATCCTATCAAGCATGCCACCTTGAGATGTATGGATTGGAAGTCCTTCAATGCTCTTGGACTAAGAGGTGAATGAGTGCTCCTAGGCCTAATTGAGGAGGACAACCAGCCTCCAAGGTGGATTAAGAGATGGAATGGATCCAAAACCCTTCCATGCTCTCACAATACAAGGATGACCATACTTGACATTGCAATTTGCAAGCATTTACAATAAATTCCTAATATGGTTATGTATAGGAGTATGTCTTGGACTAAATATGCAAGCTATTAAGGCATATTTATTTAATTATGGATGTTGCTTATGATATCATGATTTCTTAAATATTTGATATTTTAATGTCATTGATATTTTATGTTTCAATGTCAATTATCTAATAATTAATTTTATTTGTAGGACCTAAACCTAGATTATCTTATATAGTGCATTACAATTGGCAATATTAGTATGAAGTTACATTAGTACATGATTTGCATTCCTCAACTTAAATTAAAATTGTTGTTTTAGGAGAAAAAATAAAAAATATCCCGAGGGGATATTATAGAAATCACCTAGAAACCCTTAGCCCCCCAAACCATGAAGGGGGAATGACTCTCAACAACTATGAAAAACATCCCCCAACAATAGATGTTTGACAAGATCAAACTCCATAACGAACAAGCATCCCATGATCACTTCGTGCAAACTTGTCAAAAAGTAAAAAAAGGTTAGAATTTTAGCCTATGTTTTCCTCCAAACATAAGTCTTCCTCTACATACAACAAAAGTGACCAACCTTGTGACAAGCTTAGCACCAAATTGACAAGTCTATATAGATGATCTTTTGCACCCACTTACCAATTTGGATGAAAATGTAATAAAAGAATGGGTTATGGAATCCACGAGGACATTCACACAAAACACACAAAATCTTGCATGGACTAAGTGTTTCCTAAATCTACTCAATGCCCTCAAAAACTTCCTCCATCCAATATTGCATTGGCAAGGCAACAAATCTCACCCCAACATATATCCTATCGGATCATTCCTTTTTTGGGATTGAAATTTGGTTGCCACTTTTTTGGAAAGTCCCAGACAAACCCAAAACCCTTGGAACATTTTTAACAATCTTGACACAATTCCTCATGGACAAAAGACAAATGAAGAAAACATTCCGCCTAGTAACAACATATCCACATACCTTCCACCTAGTAACAACATATCACATAGCTTCCATTTTCTTAAAGCTTATCCTCTAAAAATGTCAATGTTTGACTTGGCTCCATAAAACTTCCCAACAAGAGAAGAATCAAATCCTGAATAAGCCTCTACAAGAAGCCTTAGTGGGGCTCTATGTACCTTTGATAGCTTCCATCAACAATTTTGAAACAACCAATGACTCCCCCAACAAAGGAGGGCACCCAAGGAACGAACTCCTCACTCAAAATAATACCCACCTTGACCACAAGACTAGCAAAAGCCAAAACTGCCATATCTCCACTGAAACATAATCAATCCGTAACAGCAAGGAACACTTTCAATGAAGAGCAAGCAGGGGTGAGAAACCCTCTTCTCAATCCCTACAGTGGATATGCATTAAACCTTGATTTTTATATGGATAATATCTTAAACAAGTTGAATTTTAAATTCCATCGTTGAATGCATGGAGGGATTTGACACTAGGTTGAACGCTTATGGACCCCAATGCTGTTGAAATCAATCACCTTAGTTTCCCACACACCATTGAAACATGATAATACATTAGAGGAAGGATGATGCTCAACATCAATATTGAAGCTTATTGTCCTTCTGTATAAGGACTACACCTGCAAAATGTTGTAGGATTACGCATAAAATTTGCACACATATTTGAATGTGTTGTCTTCACAAGCTGCAAACCTTTCATCACATAACATGTGGCTTACAATGAAGTTCATCATGCACACCATACATTTAAATTTTGCCTCGTTCCCCAACAAGTGATTCACTTCTTAGTGACTTCAATGGTTGTGAAACCAGTCGCAACCCCACACAAATTGACACAACTTCAGTATTCAACTGCTTGACACTTTTTATCCAAAGAGTGAGATGTTCCACACATTCTTTTATAATACAAATATAAAATGCCACATTTGAAAGTTTACCAATATGGAACAAATCTGGCAAAACGTCAGCCACCAATTGACATCCATCACATGGCATCGCTTTCCATGAGCCAAACTAGTATGCGAGAAACGTATTGAAACAACAAAACAATGAACTGCAGCTCTAAAATTGCAACCATCCAAGATCCCATCCATCAAACACATTAGTATACTCTACGTGAGAAGATTTCCACTCTGTTTAATCATTTTCTGAAACTCTACAAGTTAGATAATTTTCCAACTAAAAGTAAATCACATTTCATATGAATCCAAAATCATATATAAGTTCATACGATGCATTTTTTTAAACACAGGAAGACGACCAAAGGAAGCAATCCTTCTGGGACTCTCCATTGGGTAAGACGGCTCCTTGCTCATCATGCTAAACTAAAAATTGACATTAAAGTTTTTAAAAATTATAAAGATTTAGAGAAGTCATTTTGTGTTCTGTATTTATTTCATGTATAGCACGTATAGTAGAGAAGTCTGTTATTTTTAATGACCATTTTTTATTCATTAAGTTTCTTATATACCAACTTGTTGCGTAACATTACATTCACTCAAATAAAAGCACGTTAGAAATGAGAGTAATAAACCAATCAAAAAATGTTTTATCAGCTTTGTTTCAGGAGCCTTAAACACATTTGTCACCATGTCACTACTGCAACAACAAATTTGAGGCTAACAATGTAATGAACAAATTGTATTACTAACTATTAAAAATTCATTAAGATTGTGCAACACCGATTTCCATCCAAACCAAGAATTATACATTTAAATGCTTTCTCGGACATGGATTTCAGCTTGTGGTTAAGCTATTCTGAGTTCAGACATGATATACATCTGAAAATATCCCTTCTATGGAAAGACCGTCATACATCTAGGGCTAGTCATTCTCTGGCTTTACCATGCAGAGCCAACTCCACAATCAATCAAGGAAAAAACATCAGGGCTTGCTGGGGTCTCACCACCCAAAAATTAAAATTGCTTCCTCTGTGGTCCATTTGTTGCATGCTCCCTATAAGATGATATTTATTGAAATAGAAAGCAGAGAAACAACAATGACGATAGATCAAAATCCTACAGCTAGGTGCACAGAAATCACATCCAGTAAATTGCACATTAAACATCAGGAGCTATTAGAATTTTCCCATCTTTGGCCAATTATAATAATCCATAATAACAACAGAAAAAGAATCCTATGCATGCACTGCCTTGAATTAAAAGATGTTACGGCAATGAAACTCTCTTTTGCGACACATCTATGCATTTGCAACTTGTAATAACTCTTGCCATGAAGTGATCTTCTCTCTGGGCTTGCCTTTCGCAGATCCCAATTCTTTTTCTTTTGCATCAATCTTCTCCCACCCGTTGAAGGATATATACCGAATGCCTTTTGTTTGTAATGCTTCAAGCAGGCCAACCCTTCCAGGATGTGAAGAGTGACATCCACCTAACAAACTGCCTCTGATATCCTCTGAAATGCTCTCAACCTGAGTCAAAGAAATTATGATTAGTTGTTTTATATATATTCAATCCTAGTCATTTTTAGCCGCCTAAATTTTTTATCTTAGAACAAAAGATAAGAGAGCTAGGATTCTCTTGTCATTACTAACTCTAGCACATAAAATTTGGCTAGACAGTAAAACTTAAGGTTAATAAAGATCATAGCTATACTCTTCAAATTACCACTATTTTCTTGCCATTACAGGGCCAACACACGATTTGCATAACTAAATGCAAAACAGAGATGAAGAAATATAATATAGGTGGCATTTTATCTTTAACTTAAATGTATTGTTAACTATAAAAACATTGGGATAAAAATCAAATAGAGATCAGTGTTTAAAATTTAAACAAATACTATCACTAGCCAAAATAATCATATTAGGCTGGGTCCTATGGAAGGGGGCTTCCTAAAAAATAGAGGTGAAGCTGCTTGCTACTTTTTAAGAATATTTTAAAGGTGGTGGTCCCATTAATTTTGTACTCTAGTTCAGCTTAAAAGTTTAAACACCGACATTTAAGGAAGCTGGTGGTCTCATAAATACAATAGCTTTGACTTCCATACTTTGTGCATAGAAAAAAAAATCTAAAAAACACATTTTCCCTCCAAAATTATTTTTTAAGAAAATTCTGAAATTAAATGTTCGACAAGTAGCAAAAAAAAATTCCTAAGCTGGTAGGGCAGTTTCTAGCCCCAACCCTTTTTCACCCACTCAAATATGGACTGCTAAAAAGTAGGAGCTCCTATTTTGAAGGAGAAGATTCCAAATAATCCTGTAGCCAAATAAAATCTTGTTCATGTGACCACCCTCTTCGTCAAAAATAGAGCTTAATCCCCACCCTCATGGGACCCCGACCTAAGCCAATCAGATTTTGCAAGAGATCAATCTTGCGTAATATTTTGCAGTTAGGTTTTCAGGAATGATGCAGCTTTAGAATCACACAAGAAAAAGAAAAAAATAAAGTGTTGACATCCTATGAATCACTTGATAAATTTTGAGGATTCAACCCAATGCTCCCTAGGGACATGTCCCCTAGCCCTAGAACCCCCCATTTCCCATAGAAGACATTTCGGGGATGCAAAGATGCCTAGGAAACAGTCCCTCCCAATCCCTTTTCATGCAAAAAAAAAGGAAATGTTTCCAAAAAGTCCATGAATGTGCAAGGTATTGATTTTCACTCTATGACATAGTAATTAATTAATCTAACAAAATTCTTTGCCAGGTGATCGGGTGAAAGAAATATGTAATCTATGAGATAGTTTTAGAATGTGAATGCCAAAAATTAATGCCTAGACGTCACTACCTGACAGCAGCCCAGAAGTCAAGCAACTTTGATTGGGATGCTAAAAGGAAGTAGATAAATTTCCTCTAGAATCATTGAATAGATTTGCAATATCCCACTGAGATATTTTCACCAGATTTCCCAAAGAATTCACAAAAATTGAAACCAAACATTTGCATGAAGCTGATTTTCAATTTATCCAACAAACTATACCAGAAATCGTACAATAACAGACTGAAATATAGATTTCTAAAATGAACTTTGCATTTAAATCTTCAGTAAAGATATAACAAAATATTCAATCGCAGCCACAGAACTTACAGTTAGATCGGATAATCATAGATATGAATCTGAAGCACAAGTGAGACACTTGAGTGATATCTCCAAACAATAGACAATGGGTTTCCGTCCACTGCCTCCAAGCTTGAGGGTTTCCATCCTCAAACCTGCTGAAAGAATCCCAAGGGTTTTCGTCCTTAAGAAACTGGAACTGAACAAGAAGCTCTCAGAGCTCTGCCAAAAGAAATGAATAAACCAAACATGCCCTTCACTTAATTTTGTAACTTCTTCTTAGAGGCTACTCAACTGACCAACGAATGTGGGATAAATCACTTTTTGTTTCCTTTTAAAATATCATTTCCCATTTAAGTGAATAAAGTAGTCTTTTAATAACATATAATAATATGTACTATTAATTTAATAGACACTTTATCAATAAATTATTTAATCTTCAGGCATTAAAATTACTGATCAATTGGAGTTTGGATAATCACAAGTGATAGCTCGCCGAAAAGGTCTTGGCAAGATGCTCCCTGTCCAACTCTGAAATACCAACATCACCGAGCCCACTGTTGACTTACTAAAAATAGCAAGTATCTGGAAACCCTGCTAAATCAACTCCAATTGGCCTGAAACTGGAATTGCCTAGACCAAATCTCTCTCTGATCCTTATAAAGTCCTGGTTAGCCCACGAGACCAAGGCAAAATGGGCTAACAACACATCATGAATTGATGGGGATAGAAAGGGGACATTACAAGATTGTAAACCTTTCCCTAATTTCATAATGGTACTGCCATTTGAAAATGACACGCTCTCCATTTTCCAATTGCAAAAGAAGCAAAGCTTGCATGCCTTCTCATCTTAAGGAAATTAATATTTTTCTTGAAATGTAATTCATGTGGTTGCCTTCTAATGTAGCCAAGAAGGAATATAAGGCTCTCCATTTTTTCCTCAGACAGTTTGGGCATATTTGAAAATGACATGCTCTCCATTTTCCAATTGCAAAAGAAGCAAAGCTTGCATGCCTTCTCATCTTAAGGAAATTAATATTTTTCTCGAAATGTAATTCATGTGGTTGCCTTCTAATGTAGCCAAGAAGGAATATAAGGCTCTCCATTTTTTCCTCAGACAGTTTGGGCATATTATAAGAAATTCAATATAAGATGTCAGAATTGATTGCCATTAATGTCAAACGAAGAATTGGGAGATTGTTTGAAAAATGTCATTGATGTCAAAGTAGCAAGGTGTAAATGTTGTCATAGAATGCAAGAAGAGAATCGTCATTTAATAGCGCATATAATGCAAGTTAGATCAATTTCATAAGACAAAATTGGACCAACTATTTGAAGGATCCCATAAGAATTTAAGAATGCTTATTTATGTAAGACGTCTTCATCATGGCCGACTTCTTTAAGGTAATAAATAATAATCTTAAATTTTTAATTTTTAAATTAAAGATTTAAACTTTGATGTTTTGGTGCCCAGGTTTAAGTTTGATTACTATGTTGGCCTACTTCTTTTGGTGGATATTGTTGGTTCCTCCAACTGATGCCTCAAATTTGCTTAAGAATTAGCTTTCTTCTATCATTAGAAATCTGAAATCAGTGGTCAATTGACAAGAATTACTCACAATATAAGTAATTATTCCACTCTTCAGGCTCTGCGAAACCTAGGAGGGTAAGCCCAAGCAATATCTACAGATGATAACTAATATTGATAACCAGCAGATTACTCTCCGTATATTGAATCAGAACACATGAAATTCTTCAAAATTGGTCCTATTCTAATTACACATCATTGGCACACAACTGAGAGTAAAAACCTTATTCTAACCCTACTTCTAACAATAGGAAAGGAAAAGATATTTTGAATTTGATTTGGTTGCTGAAAAATCCCACAATTGGGACCAATACCTTACTCCATTGGAACAGAGTCACAAATTTAACGGAATGCCATGAATTATACCTGTAAATCTGAATGCCCGTGCCTAACATAAACATTATAATTTATCACCTCAGATCATACTCATGAAATCACTACTGTCCTCCCTGAATCACTGTAATGCAACCAAAAGAGTTTAATCTCTTCCTTGAAGAGAACTAGTAAACACATCAATTTGGCTATTTTGAATAGACAAACTCATGCAACAGAAGGAAAACGGAGTAGGAGACGATCTGTAATGATATTTTCAATTAATTTCTTTAGAAGTATTCATATATTTCATTTTACACAAGACTATAATTTCTATTTCTACAAAAGAATTGTTACATAAATTGTTCTACCTGTCCTTGTACAAAAATATTTCAGCACCCTTACAAATGGCCTTGGTATTCCTTTTATAGACACAAAGAATGCAACAAGCTACAGGTCAATCTAGTACATTTCATTCCTAACTGCCACTAGCTAGTCACAAAGAATATCTTCCTAACAGAATTTGTTACCTCTGGTTTTTTCTTGTAGTGAACTCGTTCTGCTGGCATGCAGAAAAACCCTAAGTCAGAGTGCTTCCAATGAGCCAACCAAGCCTATGAGCCATGCCATCATCACAATAATGTAGTTATTGATGCAGAGAATGCCAAAATGCAAGATTGTCACCATCTCCCCCCTTAGAAGAGAACTTTTAGACTTTTTCCCATTGAGAAATAGGCGACTCCAAACCCACATCTTCTGTAATTGCACCCAGATTTCTCTTTGCCTCAAACCACTTGGGAAGAATCAGAGCCACAACCAAAAGGGATAGAATTATTTGCAAGCCATAGTAAATACCTGCAGTTGTGCCCAAAAATTTTAAAATCCCTGTGGCTACCCTTGGCAGTTTTAAAATCCCTATGGCTACAAAATGAAGTACCAACTTGCCTACTGTTATGGTCTTTGTATACTTCTTGTAGCAGGGCTCTCTTCAACCACTCCCTTATGTAGCAAAATTCATATTCACTCACGACAAGCCTCATCCTCAACATCTGTGTGCACAGAAACACTTCTCCACACTACAAGAAACCAACTCCAAAGAATGCATTTATCCTTTCTTTGCTAAAAGGTACAAATCACATTCTTCAAGTTTGCAAAACAGCGACAACTATCTGTAAAATCTAGCAAATTATTTATTGAACCTCACAACTGTGAAATCTTTTCATACTGGCTTTCTTGATTATATCTAATTCACGGTAACACTCAAAAGGTATGATGGCAAGGCATAATAATTCCCTGACCTGTACTGTTGATCAAAAATATGCAGTATTCCTTCAGACATCATTTCTCATTTCAAATCATATTTGTTGTCATCCTTCCTTTCAATGTGTGGTCAAAAGGCTTTGACCTACTTAACTCGGCACTTCCTACCTACATGGCATTTCAAATCATATTTGTTGTCATCCTTCCTTTCAATATGTGGTCAAAAGGCTTTGACCTACTTAACTTGGCACTTCCTACCTACATGGCAACACATTACAACATACTATTTGTTTGACCCCTTAGGGCAAAGCAACAACCGCCAATACACAAGGAACCCACTCAACGCTCGATGAAATCTGGACTTCCGTTATCAAGCTCAAAATAGCCATCCTTACACCACACTCAAGCGATCGTTGGGGCAAATTGAACCTCCCAATGAGCCAACGAGCTCAAAAAATAGACCCTGTCACTTCATGCATCGCCACATAACCACAATGTTCACAACCTCTTTGAACTTTGCAAAACGTTACAACCTAAAAGAAGGCTCAATGAACAACTCACCTTTTACTCTGTGCACCTCGAAGTTGCCAGATGTGACAACTTGGCCCCGCATTGGAACGATTTGGTAGTCCCAGCGAACTACCATGCTAAGCAAAGGAGTCGTTAATCACATGCAATATCATACTCAGCAGCGCGTTGAACCATAGAGAAGCCTTCAATGAGTGCCTGAGTGAATCAAATTAGAAAACCTTGGGCCCACCAATTTGTTATCATTTCACTTGAGCTTGATGGCACGTCAGAACATTTGAAAGACCCTATTCAGCGACTGCGCTGCCAACTTGATCATTCCCTTATCGACGTGGATGTACACCTGTATATGCTTAAGAACTCGGCAACTCGACGATAGGCTTGAACAACTAGGACAAGCCATCGAGCAGGACCCACTGACTATCCTTACTATTTAACTATTCAACTCGCCAGCTCATTGGAGCATAAAGAAACTCCCAACGCATCATTGAGTGAAAACATTCCTTGCACATTCCGCCCACGTGGACTCTCAATCGTCTAAATAGCTGTCCACGTTACCACACGATGACGAGCTGAGGGAAAATAACGCTCCCACCGACCTCTTGAGCACACACCGTAGAATGAACACCTATGCATAAAAAGATCTTGATGACTCGTTGAAACAATTTGGAACCTTCAACGAGCCACCGAGCTAACATTAGGAACTGACACATGTGACAACTAGGATAACATTATGTAATGATCCCTAATTAGGGATGTCTCAAAATTCTTCAATTTCTTATATTTGCACTATCTAGTATTCGCAATTGGGTTAGGTCGTGGAGATTGTGCCCAATATTGTCTTGCTCTCTCTGATTCAATCAATATATACACATTGATTTGCTATATATATAGCTATCACTATTATAATTGATATTAATTCTATATATAGCCCAACTCCTTATCTCTTCCTTATGAAGAGTGTCCCAAGTAATTTATATTCCTTTATTAATACTCTCTCCTAACCACTGGTCAACTTGACTCTTCAATATTGATCTGCGTAGGCTCACCCTTTTGCTAATTAAATCGATATCTATTGTCTATGGATC
Source organism: Chamaecyparis obtusa (assembly GCA_027943335.1). Lineage (NCBI taxonomy): Eukaryota > Viridiplantae > Streptophyta > Pinopsida > Cupressales > Cupressaceae > Chamaecyparis > Chamaecyparis obtusa. Next base: position 944,462 of record BSBK01001242.1, on the reverse strand, counting down.
ATTGTCAACATTATGACCAAAGTGTAGTGATTAAACTATCTGACTTGCGTAGTGATGTCTTGTTCTTTTTTGGTGCTGACAGTATTAGATAACAATGAATACTTATTAATCTCCCAACGTGAACCCAAGTAAGGAATAGGAAATTGTTCAGCCGATATCCCACTGTGTTTCCCGTTAGATGGTCTTTTATATTGAGAAATCCTTAACTCGTGCAGCCTTTTGCCTAAGAAAAATACAGTTTAATGATTAGGAATCTAAGTATGGATGGAAAAGAAAAATGTCCGATGCCCTTGAGAATGGGATCGATTCTCCCTTTTGTATCCAGTAGGAGGAAATGGTTGCATCGTTGAGGTTCAAGGGAAACAACTCTTCTCCGTAGATTGCAACTTGTGTCTATTCATGCTTTGCTGTTATTAAGTACTGAAATCACATATTTTATTTGTTGTCATTAATTCTCTATGCAAGTCGCTGCCTTTGACTTAATCTCGTTATTAAGTGCTGCCTTCCCTTATGGAGTTTGTTCACTGTTTAAACACTTTGATAATCTCCTATCCCTATGGTTTATGATTGATAGTTTGACCAAATGATTATTTATCCTTAAATCGACTGACACTGATTGTTACTGATTTTCTGATTATTATGTATAGGGCTTAGCATGTATGGAATCTCCGACATAATATGTTGATATCATACTCTATTGCTGGTGACGATTTATTATGATGTCTATTTCAATTTATTTATTATTATATATTTTTTAATAATTAATTAATATAATATTATTATTATATTTGTATTATATTATATATTATATTATTATTTCAATCATATATTATAATAATAATATATCATATTTATACATTATATTATTATTGTAATAATATATTATTATATTAAGAATGGGTAATTTAAAATTACTAATTTTATATTATTTTACCTATTAAATTTTCCTTTATTATATTATTATTTTTAATACTATATTAATTAATATATTATTATATTAATATTAGACCAATATATATTATATTTATTATTTATAATATTATTATTAATCATTTACTAAATCTCTTCTAGTTTGATATATATATATATATATATATCAACCGTTATATATATATTAATTTTTATCAACATAATTATAATTATATGTATTTAATTATAATTATATTTATTTGTTTATTTAATCTTATATTTTAACATTATTATCATTAAATTCCATTTCGGAGAAGGGGACATTACACATTAACTAGCTTAGGAACTCAGGGAGACAGGTAAAACATCATACCACGTCAGCAGGCGGGGCCAATGACCACTTATCACCAATTACGCATATGCATATTTTAAGGGTTAAGTCATTGTGTGGGCGGGAACATTAGGCTTTAATTAAGGCTCAAGAGATACGATAAGGCCAAAAGATAACGCATGGAGAATCAACCTTAAGAGAAAACCGGCTTAGGATATAACAAATATAAAGTGGCTGGTCAACCAACAGACCACAACCCTTGGGATATAACACTTAAAAAGATTTCAACCGGGTACACAAGTTAACATCGAAATAGAAGCTGGTGCCAAAAATCAAACATGTAGGAGCACAGGGTAATACTACAAAAAACCCTAATCGCAATCTGTTTCAAGGCAAAATTGAGAAGAGTTCTGAAGCAAGATTTGTAATCAGTTTGTGGAAGATTTGTAATCAGAATTATTGCAGATTGGTGACCAAAGTCATAACAAAATTTGTGAAGAGAAATTGAATGAGGGGTTGGTGTCTCTAGTGGGCTAGTGCTCACAAATTGAATGACAGGTTGGTGCCTTTAGTGAGTTGGTACTCACAAATTGAATGAAGGGTTGGTGCCTCTAGTGGGCTAGTGCTCACAAATTGAATGAGTGGTTAGTACCTCTAGTGGGTTGCTGCTCACAAATTGAATGAGGGGTTACGCCTCTAGAGGTTGTTGCCTACAAAGTTGTAAGATGAGTGCTCATCAGAAGATGTTGAACATAATGGCAAGCTTAATCCTCAAAGGATAGAGAGGCAAAATCTACATTGTCTAGATATACTTTTTGAGACAACATATATAAATTAAGTTTAAGTTCAATCGCTAGTTTCATGCATTTTTTAATATATTATTTTCTGTATCTTGAAAATAAAAACTTTAAAGCAATTAAATTCGTGCTGCAATAACATCTTACCGTTTCTTCTGCACAATATAAATTGGTCCCTATGATACCTGTAGGACCTCTCTTCAACCATCCAACAACATATAACCCATTTATGTACGAGTCATTATCTGGTTTGTTTGGCATCAAGACACGACCTTCAAAATTTGGTACAATGCCTGCCAAATAAAGTAATACTGGGTTAGAACTTGACTAAAATCATTTCCATGTAGAATTTAACTCTATGCAAAATTAGCATTGAAGGTACTCGATATTGTTAATACTCACCTCCATCTTCAGGACAAAGTAAAGGTTTTAGTTGATCCTTTCCCTTTAAAATTAAATTTGAGAACAATGTTCAAAAGAGAAAGCCCATCTAAATAAGAACAAATTTAATAATGTATTTTTAGGAAAAGTAGGTTTAAAATACTATCTCCAACCATAAGTTAAAAAACAATGTTGCTCAGGGATGATATCACAAACATATGAAGTTATTCATAGCTGTGGCTTATGGATGGAGACAAGTAATACTCCAGCAAGCATCATTGATTCTGTCCTTACATAATCATTACTCTAAGGGCTTTCAAGCAACACTATGCACTTATCAAAGGGGATCACATCACGAACAACTTGATCAGGAATATTGTTTCACAGTAGAATATTTAAGATTGCACTATTTCTCTAGTTGCAATGTTGTGTCCTTACTCCAACCTATTGAACAGCGAGTTGGAGGGGCAGTAGTTTCCAATCACTACTAAATTGCTGTCTAAGGAGGAACTAGCCGTCAAAAGGAGAATTGTGCTGTCAAAGTCAGTCAACCTGCTGTCTAAGTAGACAAATTGTGTTATGGATGAATAGTGAACAGTGAGGGTGAGAGGTAGGATACACCCCTGCAAAATTTTCAAACAAAAAACCATTTTTAATTTTTTCTGATTAAGGCCAACCCACTTTTTAGGTTTAAAACATGGCCATGCTTGGCCTATCTTGCATAGCAGAACTTTTTATGTATTTATATCATTTCGTTTTTGTCATCATTTGATTCATTCAATTCACAGCAGCAGTTCAGGGACAGAAAAAGAAAGAATGACAGAAAAGAAAGACTTCAGCAGGCACCTAAGGTAGCATAAAATCTAGGTTGGGAAAAAAAGAGATCCAATGCTGACACAAGGTCATAATCCACACAGTAGGGTTGTTCACCAGCAGAAGGCTTGCAAGTTGAGTAATTGAGAGCAGATAGCATAAATGATTTCCCATGATCTTGAAACAGTGGGAAGAGAGTGCAAATTGCACAATAGAGTGAAAAAATGATGGCCGGAATCATAAATGCTGAGGACTGGAAGTGTGATGTTGGAAGCATTGATAGCAATCACAATGGAAGGTTATGGTTAAGGAATGCCCAATCATGCAGCACAGAGACTCAGAAGAAATAAAAGCACCTAAATATGGAAGAACACAGAAAGAATGGAGAAATACTGATTTTTTTTTAATAACAATGGCATAAATTATAGATTACAAGGAATGCATGGAATCTCTCTACCATGAGTACCCAAAGCCTTAGGACCTAAATGAAACTCTAAAAAAATAATATGATTGTATTAACAATACACACCAAATATATAGAGTTTTACAAAAGTTTTAACAAAAAAGCAAACTCATCTAAATATAGATGACTAAAAATAAAACTGAATAATAAAGCCTAAATGACCATTAATAAAATAATCTAGAAACTGGCTAAAAATAGCAAAGAAACCAAAGGCAGTAAAAATATTCTAATACCCTCCCTTAATGGTCATTCTATCAACTACACCAAGTTGCCCTCTAAACTTGACAAACTTTTCCGAACTAAGAGACTTGGTGAGTATATCTGCAGTCTGGTCCTCATTGGGGACATACTACAACATCACTAATCCATCTTCGACAAGCTGGTGGATGTAATGACAATGAAGCTCAACATGATTTGTCCGCTCATGGGAGGATTTTTGGCTAACTTAAGTACTCCCTGATGATCAAAAAACGAGTAGGTCCTTCTTGAGGCATGTGCATGTCTACAAGCATCCTTCAAAGCCAAACTACCTTACAAGCTGCCTTAACAATACCCCGATATTCAGCTTCGGTATAGGAAAGAGCTACTGCCTACCACTTCTTGCTGGTCCATGTGACTACACCTATGCCCAAACTGAAAACGTACCCAGAAATCAGTGAAACCCGGGGACGCGCACCTGACCCAAAACTCAGGAGTACCTAGTGCGGGGACGTCCCCGAGACAAGTACTTGGAGTACCCAAGTACCCCCTGTCGCTGCACCCACCACCGCACCACTTGGGTGCTTGGGGATGTCTGGGGTGCTTGGGTACTTGGGTGATTGGGTGCTTGGGGACGTTAGGGGTACTTGGGTGTTTCATCCACTCTATTAAGAGGAATAAACTTACCTCTAAGAGAGTAGAGAAGCACATGTACAAAGAGATCCCAACAACACGATGGGATGTAGAACCAGAGGATCCATCTTAGATTGATGAGGACGAGATTGCAGCAAAAACAAATGTAGGGTTGGTTGGTGTTCCATTGGCGGAACTTGAGCGTGAGGAATCCAGTAGTTCCAGTGATGAGGACTTTGGCTTGGGGGATGATTAGAGTCCTCCCATCACTACATTTTGTCATTTTGACATGATTTTGTACTCATTTTGATATTGATCATGATTCATATCATGCATGATGCTACTCATTGTAATCATCTTTATGATATAATTGATATTTGATAGAACTAATATAAATCCTATTTGCTGATAATTTGAATTTCTATTTGAATTTTGATTTTTGAATGTTACTATTGGGTATGTACTATGTTACTATGTTGAATGTTCAATTGTTTTGGTTTGTGTTGCAATTTTGCTATGTTCAAGTATTTCAATTTGGTATGTTATATTGAAACATCATTTCATAACTAACATTTCAAGTTCTATATGTATAGTATGCAACACCCCTCCACCCCACGGCCCCTCGTCGTCGTCCCCAAATTGAGGCTTTTCTTTTTCCTGTCCCGGAAACTCATCTTAGCATCCCGACGTCCCCTCGCTCCAGTGTTACACTGCTAGAAATAGACTTTTTGTCGTCAACAGAACATGCCCAATCTGAGTCTATAAATCCAACGAACCTAAGATCTGTGCTTCTGATGTAGAGAATACCAAAATAAGGAGTGCCCTTCACATATCTCGGCACATCCTTCGCTGCAACCCAATGTTCAACTGTTGGGGCTGTCATGAAACAAGAGATGTAGCTCACAACATAGTTGATGTCAGGTCTAGTGGCAGTGAGATAGATGAGGCTGCCAACTAGTTACTTGAATTTAATTCATCCACCACCAGTGAATCTAATTTGGCTGAAAGTTCCAGCCCTTGCTCCATAGGTGTAGATGCTGGTTTGCAATCATGCATCTGAAACTTATCCAACAAACTTTTGGCATACTTCAATTGGGAAATGAAGATGTAGGTATATGTTTGCCAAACCTCTACACCAAGACAATAATGAAGAAGGCCCAAATCTATCATATCAAAAGTTTGGCACGTATTCTTTTGACCTACTCGACCAAATGTGTTGCGCTACTAGTAATGATGAGGTGATCAACATAGATGACAAGAATAATAATCTCACCACTAACATGCTTGACATACAGATTAGAATCTGAAGGACTTTGTTGAAATTCTTGATCAATCAAATACTTATCAATCTTGATGTACCATGTGCGGGGAACCTGTTTGAGGCCATAGAAGGCTTTTACCAATTTGCAAACCTGGTGTTCTTTACTAGCAACTTAAAAACTTGGAGGTTGTGTCATATAAACCTCTTTCTGCAAATCACCATTGAGGAAAGCACTCTTGACATCTATCTGATGAATTTGCCATCCAAACTGAGTTGAAAAGGCGAGGACAAGACGAATGGTCCTCATTTTGGCGGTGGGAGCAAATGCCTCCTCATAGTCAATGCCTTCCTTCTGTTAAAACCCTTTAGCTACTAACCATGCCTTGTACTTATCAAGTGTGCCACCAACCTTATACCTAACCTTATAAACCCACTTCCAACCAATGGGCTTCTTCCTTGGTGGAAGATTTGACAACACCCAAGTGTTGGTTTTCATGAGACTCTGATGTTCAACTGTCATAGCTTGTTCCTACTCTGGTATGCCTTTAGCCTCTGAATATGTCTAAGGCTCAAAAATACTGTGAATGTTTGCCATAAGAGCAAGTTAACTGTGGTACGTTGCTTGCTCTTATTCCGAGTAGATCTACCCTCAACAAGTTCATCATCATGAAGATCACTAATGGTCTTGGCCCAACACTTAGGTCGGAGAATAGAAGAACCAACATCCACTACAAGAAGAACAACATCACCTAGAATCTCTGGGTGTGGAGCCTGAATGTCCTAAGAAGGGGCAGGTGGCACAATGCCATCCGAATCCCTCCCATCAGGTGAACCTAATAGAACACGAACATCCAAATTTGTAGCTTGTGGAGGCTGATCCTCGGGCTCAAAACTAGAGAAGGTTGAAATGGACCGCGTTCTTCATCAAACACAGCTCGACTAAATATGATACAATCAGTATCAACATCAATCAGCCAATAAGCCTTGTGTATCACTGTACCCTATGAACATCAATTTCTAAGTCTTGGGATCCAATTTGGTGCGCTTGGCATCTAGAATCCAAACATAAGCTGTAGAGCCAAAAAACTTCAGATGACTATTTTGGGCTTCCGTCCAGACCAAGCTTCTTCTGGGGTCATCTTCTTAACAGCCTGTGTGGGAGACCGACTGTGATATCCCTTGCAAAATCTGGATTCAATTTTTTGATTTTTGACTTTGAGAATTTCTTCAAACACTTGGCATACCAAGGGATATCTTACTGTTATGAATTTCAGGTTGCTTTCACCTATGCTTAATCAAAAATAGCACAATAGAAAATGTTTTGTAAAGACTTCTAAACATCTAAAAATGAACTAGGATGAAAATGCAATTGTTTGGCCTTTTCCAAATGCATATATATGGGAATCAACACCTACAGCTAAGTGGCATTTTCACAAACACTTGTCATGCAAACTTCAATTAAAATTCAGACCTTAAAATGATAGTTTACTGATATAAAATTCTGATATAAAATCAGATTACAATGCCTTCAACAAGCTGACTACAATGCCCATACAAATGCCCTGAAAATGTGTTTCAGATTTATACACAGAACAATTACAATGCAATAACATGAAGATACAATGAAGGGAACCTGGGATTGATAAGCAGATTTAAATCTGATTAGAATCTACCATATACTGTAGCAGTACTGTTCACGACCACTGTAGCAGTGCTGTACACAACCACTGTAGCGACGACACTGTTCACAATCACTGTTAATGACAGATGTCACCTTCAATCTTAGGAAAGCCTTCAAAACCCTCCCAAAAAACATTGCAAAGACTCACAAAGTGGAGTGCCCAACTACCCATATGAGATCGATGCACAAACAAGCCTCCATAAGAAAAATTGTGGGATCTTAGCACTGCTGCAATATGACAGAAATTTGTATCGGAATTATTCCTTCTATCGTTTCTCCACAAAGTTGGCCCTAGGCCACAAACTTGGCACAATGAGAAGACTGAGTTATCTCCTCCAATAGCTGCAACACTTCGGAGGATCTTTCACCAGCTCAACTATGCAAATCAATGGGAGTGTCCGTTCTCAATGATCAATGTAGCAAATTGCCCACAAGCTTTCAAGCAAAGATGTCCAATATTGGATGCTCAACAATGAGGCTCCCCCTCCTATTTATTCTTTTCCTCCAAGAGGCCGACCTCCATCTAGAAGACATAAAATAATATTTAATTGCACTTTCTAGAAGATTCCCCTTTTAAAATAATATTTTTTATTTTTTATTTGCACTTCAATAATATTAAAATATCATTATAATATAAAGTGCAAATAACACTATATTATTAAAATATAATGTCTCATCCAAACCATATAAAACTAAGCGAGAAGCCAAAGTAACTACACAAATGACCCTCTCATCAACTCCTTGGCCTACGAGGGTCCAATGATAGGCCGAACTCTGTCAAATCTGAGCACTATTGAGAAGGGGACATTACACCGATTCAAAAGATAAACTGTTGTAAAGGCTGCCTTAACCCAAAACTTTTTTGGAACATTTCGATGCTCCAACGTCGATCGAGACATCTCAGTGACTGTATGATTCCTACGCTCAACAACACCATTCTACTGTGGGGTGTAAGGTGTAGTAAGTTGATGCTTCATGCCATGGAATGCACAGAAGTTGGAGAAATCAGATGAACAAAATTCTCCACCATTGTCGGACGAAAGAGTGACTATCCGATAACCTAACTCTTTTTCCACTAAGGCCTTGAACTTCTAAAACATGCTGAGCACCTTTGATTTATGCTGAAGAAAATACCCCCACTTTTCCTGCTGAAAGCATCAACAAATAGCAAAAAATACCTTCATCTTGTGACCGATGGAGTGTTCATGGGTCCACAAATATCTACATCAACCAACTACAAGACCTTGGAGGGCCTCCAAGCGTCACCATCTGAAAACGAAGTCCGATGCTACTTCCCAGCCTAACAAGCTCCACAAACTCCATGATTATGTGTCTAAATCTCAGGTAATCCAACTACCACACTATCTTGCACCAACTCAGAGATAGGGTATATTCATATGCCCATACTGTTGATGCCAAAGATTGTCGATGGAAGTACTTTTTGTTGTCATGGCTTGCTCCTGAGAATCACCTATATCAATGAGTCTATAAAGACCATGATCCTCAAGACCAATTGCAACTGTAGTGTGAGACACCCTATCAACAATGTTGCACTTGTGCCAATTGAAGACGACATCCAACTGTGGAGAATGAAGCATAATCTGACTCACTCACTGACAGTAGATTGCGCTTCATACCTAGGACAAACTATACGTTGAGGAAGATCAAATCCCTCCCACAAAGTGATATCTAAATGTTGCCTTTGCTGACAACTGTAAACCACTCATCTCCTCCAAAAGCTATTGAATCAGAGAAAGGCTTGAACTCCGTGAACCAATCCCAACGATGTGAGAAATGTTGAGAGGCACCAGAGTCAATGTACCAGGCGGATGATGTCTCATCATCTGATGGGCATGTGGCCATGAAGTCATAGGAGGCAGACTCCTAATCAAAATGCATAGAAACTTGGACCTTTTGTTGAGACCCTCCCCGTGAAGATTGTGTGGCAGCCAACAATTTCTTGCAATCTATCTTCATGTGACCAAACGTGTGACAATAATTGCACTCAACACTCTTCTTCTTTGAAGATGCTTGATAGGTTTACCTGTTGTTTTTTGCTGGAAGGACTGAGGTTTACCTTTGTTCTTATTGGAGGCTTTGATTGTGAAGACCACTTGTTCAATGAAGGATGAACTAGCATTATTGCCAAACTGTTGCTTCCATCTATCCTGTTGTAGAACTTGTACTTAGTACTTACTATGATAGGAAAGGAAGAAATGATACCTCGTGAAAGGAGGTAGAAGAATCTTAAGTCCAAGGCATGAGCCCCTCCTTCAAATGGCCACACAAGACAAAGAGAAAAATTGTTGAGTTATTGGTTTAGAGGCCTGCCAAAGTCAGACCCCCGTTTTGGTGTTTCCACCTCCACAGATAGCCAAGATATGATAATAGATAATCGATAAATGATAAAACGATTAAAACTCTAATAATAGAGACAACAAAATGATCAATAACTAAGATATGCTTATTGAATAAATGGAAATGGATAGAGAAACAATCCCCTTCAAAACCAATAAACTAGAGATCGGTGGAATTAAGGCGAGTACTAACTAGTATGTGATGGAGAATGCTAGAGCAACGTGAGATGATCGACAAGCTATGAAAACTATCCAACAATGGTGAAAAAGTTGAAGAGAGTGCGAGACCAATTTGAATGACCCAGAGGGAAAATGAGGCCAATGACGGAATTTAAGCATGGTTGGATGATTTTCGATGTCTGTGGGAAGTGCGGAGGCATTCCATTGCTAGAAATAGTAGGTGTAATGTCTCAATGACCACTTGCGGGTTTGTAGAATCACGGGATGAGTGCATGCCACACAAACGTCTCTACAACGTGCACACGTCCTTAGCCAAACAAGCCACATGGTTAAGAATTTAGACAAGGGAGATGACAAGGCTAGCGGGGTGATATGGAAGCTTAGGTGGAATTTTGATTTTTGGCCAAAGCGGAGGCATTTGGCAATGAAGAATTACACGAGGTGTAATTTACAACATTACATTTTCCTTTCCACTTTAGTGAGCATATCATTAGTAGAATGTGAGCTAAACTAGAGAGAGAAAACTTACTTGAGATATGAAGGGGAAGTAGAATCTTTTGTCAATGTGGGATTGCCCCCAAGGAAAAGACGTGAACCTCGTGAGATCACATCGTTGCATGTAAGTTGTAGACAAACATGCTCGATGAAAAAAGATGATAGCGGTTAGATAGAGACCGCAAGATAGTGATCATTGATATTACACTGACATGGGTAGCAAATTGTGTTATGCTACATAGCCATAAAACACAACCACCAACGGTTAACATCAAAAGAACTAACATGCGTCCTTCTATAATGTCCCCAATTTTTATAAATTGTCTTAATTAAGTTAATTAAGTGGTCCTAAATAATAATTAATTTAATTATTAAATAAAGGGGCAAAAATAATGAAATAATAAATGAAATGATGTCATCCCATTGTAACCTTCTAGATACTTCTTGGAGCCCTTTATAAGTAGGTGGTTGGCATCGTAGGAAATCATCATGGAGTTTATATTTCTTGTTTATTTGTGATTGTAGTTGGAATTGAGTGTTTGTTTGCGGTTTCGGAGGTGCAAGACCCTCCCTATTTTGTATTCGCAATTTCGGTGGGAGTCATTCCTCACGCTAGTCTGTCGTCGGAGATATCACTTCAGATATTTCACCTTGTACTTCATCGTCAAATTTGTGTAATCAAAGATCTATCCATTTATCAGTATTGTTGTACGATTTGTACGAATTCATTTTGCATATCTACAATATTCATGTGTTGTATCGAAGAATAAAACTGCCCGTAGATTATGGAGGCCTAAAGATAAATATTCTTAATTTCAATTCTCGAATGTCGAAGGGTGCCAAGTGTTGAAGGGAGCCGACAATTAAGTTCCGAAGGTGTCGAAGGGATTTTCCCTCAGGTACATTGCCATCAGGTATTTTCCCTCAAGTACATTGTCGTCAGGTATTTGCCCTTGGGTACATTGTCGTCAAGTACTTGCCCTTGAGTACATTATAGTCAAGTACATTGCCGTCGGGTATTTGCCCTCGGGTGACTTGCCATTTGGTGACTTGCATCGATCAGTACATCACAAGAGTATGTCGTATGGGGAAACTTGAGTTCAACTATTGTTACATATTTAGTGTCCAATTGGATTGGTACATTACTGTGGTATCAGAGCCACGAGTACATTATAGTCAAGTACATTGATGTCGGGTATTTGCCCTCGGGTGACTTGCCATCTAGTGACTTACCATCTGGTGACTTGCATCGATCAGTACATCACAATAGTATGTCATATGGGGAAACTTGAGTTCAACTATCGTTACATATTTAGTGTCCAATTGGATTGGTACATTACTGTGGTATCAGAGCCAAAACCCTGCCAGCCTGTGGAACGCTTGTGATGATTACAAAAAATGGAAGAAATGGAAGAAAGGGATAATGAAATTGCTGCCACTAAAATTGCCAAGTGGTATAACAAATTTCAAAAGGGGAAGAATCTTCTAACATTTCAAGAATATCTAGTTCTAACAGGAAAAAGTATACCTGTGCATGAGGAGGTTATCAAAATCTTTGATAAATACTCCAGTGAATCTGAGGAGATCAAGGCTACCGAATCCTTTGATAGGTACTATGTAAGGAAAAGAAAAGAGATGGGTCCTAAATTAGGAACTCAATCAGAATCAAAGGAAGGCCAAACTATGTATAGTCATGAGAAAGTTGGTGGCACCATGAGCAGAAAGGAAGATGAAGACAAGTCAACACGTTCACCCTAGCCACAGGAGGAATGGACAAGCAAGAGACAACCATTGTCCTTTCAAGTGGAGAACACCTAAACTTTCAAGACAACTGCAACGATGAAGATGTTTGTATGAATTTTGTCAAGCCAACAGTGGTTGATCAACTTCACAAAGATGTGGACTCTAGCAATGATTCCTTGTGGGACCAATCTCTACAGTTGGTTGAATATGGAGTTTACCCTTTGGTTGGGCATGAGGCATGCATGATTGCCATCTCTTTGTGTGAGTGGCTTCCTAATGGGAAGAACAAGTTGAACCTCAACTTTGAGATTCCAGACCATCATTTTTTGAAAGTGATTAATTGGCATGATAGCATGAGAGCTTGGTATCTGACCATTGATGTGTTTGATGATTGGCTTTAGTGGGATCTTGATGACTCTGAACATGGCAACGTTTATATCAGAGTGGAGGAGTGGAAGTTTATTGGAGATTTTTACAGCATTGGATCTAGAGGGTTTAAGGAGGGAGAGCACACGATCATGATGAGGCATGGAGATTTCAACGGATATGGCTACTAGTGTCCGCGCATGGTTTGGGATCCTGGAGCTTGTCAAGCGACAAACAGTGCGGATTGCTTGAGGGCAAGCAATCTTTGGGCTAAGAGGACTATAATGTAATGTCCCCTTTTTAGCCAGTGTCAGAGGTCGTGTTGTTAGCCCATCATTGCGACCCTCGTGGGCTAATGTTATGGATAGGGGGTCTGAGTTGGTTGAGTCAGTAGCTATTTTCCCACTCCAGTGGTCGGGGATGTTTAGGATTGCTCTTCGTTTGAGTCAGATTGGCATGCTTACTATTTATAGTAAGTGTCTATTTCAAGGTAGTCGGGATTTCTATCTTTGGCAGACTGCCTGAACAGCTTGGTGGCAGTATTGGGTTTTGGTAGTGTTGGCAAAGCTTCATTTCAGACACTTACTATTTATAGTAAGTCAAGTTCATGCAGTTGCTATTTTGGGCAAGGCACTTGGATGTCTGACATTTACAGTATACATCTAGATTTATCATTGGAGTCCTGGTGGAGAATTTATCGCCGGTGTGAATAATTATTTTATTATTAATAAAGTCATACTTTATTAATAATATATTATTAAGGATCATTTTATAATTAATTTATATGTTGGCGCCAAACTATGAGGAAAGGATGAATTAAATATTATAATTCAAATGCAATCAAAGTATGAACTTTTAAGTCATGTGAGGTGTGAACTGGAAGCCTCTGGTCGATTTGCACTGGGGAAATATATAAGCCAAGAGAATGCCATTTCGAAGACCATTCTATGCATGTGAAATTGTGAATTTCTCTTTGTCTTGGCTGAAGGAAATTGGTGAGTGTTTCAACGGACTACATCTACAAGGATTGGGAATTCTTGTGAGATTTCTTGGCACTTTGAGTCTATTAAAGGCCAGATGAATTCTGCAACCATCTGCAGCTACACACAGTGGCCAAGTTTGCTTTAATTACTTGCAGTTTGCAGCATCTTTAAGAGCTGCGTTAGTTTTTTTATAAGCTGCAGCGACCTTAAGGAGGACGTATATAGAGATTGCAGCTAGTAAGGAGGCCACGTTTAGGGAGTTTGGCAGCCACATTCACGTTTGCAGGCTGTGATCTCAAATAGTGGGCCAGCATTGGTTGTAGAGGGCTGGTTTTTCTCTATATGTGACAGCACTTCTGGATGCAGCATCCCACATGAGAAAACTACAAATCCCAAGAGGCTGCGATAACTAATTGGAAGGTTCAACGCTATTGCAAGCAGCTCCAGGTTTCTTAGTTTCTTAGTTTACCATATTGAGGCATTCAATTTGATATTTGTAAAATGTTAGCATACTGAAATGAGTGAACGCAGTTTGTGAGTGCATGGTGGTTATTTGCATTTGTCTATTTCAAGCATTGTAATTTGAATTCCATATTTGGTGATAAATCAAAAGCATATATTCCAAGAGATCAAAAAGTGTTTAAACATTGCAATAACCCAACAAGAATCAAAGTTTGCATGTAAAGTGTTTGACGAACTGTCAAACATCCAAAATTGAAACAAATCTAGTGATTGTTAGAGTTATAACCCGTTGGGGTTATTACAGGATACCACTAAGGCCCAACCACTACACCACAAGACCGGCATAGTGGTAAGGGCGGCTACCCAGGGTGTTAAGGGTGTGGGGCACATCTCCCATCACCAGAGCATCCAAGGGCGGGGACCACCCCCCAATTATGTAGAGCCCGGACACGTGGCCACTAGGGCACACCACCGGCGCACGGGACATCCCAACCCACCATGCTCCGCAAATCTCGACCTCGAGACCTCGGCTTCGATACCACTAAGGCCCAACCACTACACCAAAAGACTAGCCTAGTGGTAAGGGCAGCTACCCAAGGTGGTAAGGGTGTGGGGCACATCTCCCATCACCGAAGCATTTGAGGGTGAGGACCATCCCCCAATTACGTAGACCCCGGACACGTGGCCGTTGGGGCACACCACCCGCGCATGGGACATTACATATAATGTCCCCAATATTTATAAATGTGTCTTAATTAAGTTAATTAATTAAGTGGTCCTAAAACTTAAATAATATCATAAGGACTTATTTAATTAATTAATTTAATTATTAAACAAAGGGGCCAAAATAATAAATGAAATGATGTCGGCCCATTGTAACCTTCAAGATGCTTCTTGTAGTCCTTTATAAGGAGGTGGTTGGTATCATAGGAATTCATCATGGAGTTTAAAATTCTTGTTTATTTGCGATCCCAATTGGAATTGAGTCTTTCTTTGCATTTTCAGAGGTGCAAGACGCTACCTATTTTGTATTCGCAGTTTGGGTGGGAGTCATTTCTCACCCTAGTCTGTCATTCGAGATATCACTTCAGATATTTTACCTTGTACTTCATCGTCAAATTTGTGTAATCAAGGATCTATCCATTTATCAATATTGGTGTACGATTCGTATAGATTCATTTTGCATATCTACAATATTCATGTGTTGTATCAAAGAATAGAACTGCCTGTAGATTACAAAGGGCTTGAAGATAAATAATCTTAATTTCAATTGTTGAATGTCGAAGGGTGCCAAGTGTCGAAGGGAACTGACAATGGAGGGTCGAAGGTCTCAAAGGGATTTTCCCTCAGATACATTGTCGTTGGGTATTTTCCCTTGGGTACATTGCCCTCGAGTACATTGTCGTTAGGTACTTGCCCTCAAGTACATTATCGTCGGGTATTTGTCCTCGGGTGACTTGCCATTGGGTGATTTCCATCATTCAGTACATCATAGTGATATGCCGTACCGGGAATCTTGAGATAACTATCATTACATATTTAGTGTCAAATTGGATTGGTACATTACACCTTCAGAGGGGAACAACATTAAAACACAAGCATGGGGGAACACAGATAGGCACGCTCTAATCCACAAATGAAGTAGGAACTACCTCAAAGATCCTCCACCAGCAAGTCCTCATCCTCCTAATCTTCATCATATGGGGAGGAAGGCCAAGACTGAAGAGGAATGACCGCTAAGGAAGTCCTAGGCGCCTCACCAACACCAAGAGCCAAGGATGATGCCACCTCGACGTTCTCATCTAAAAGCTTGACTGAGGCAAATGTGATGTATCATGTAAAGCTCGTCGTCAACGTTGGAATATCCTCAAGTGAATCAAATATGCACATCTTGTTAGACAAAGGTGACTCGACCTAAGGCAAGACTGAAGAAGAGACATTGCCAACCTCTGCAAAACAGGCAGTGATCAATTCAGGACAAGACAAAGGGCTTCCACACAACAAGCATAAAAACAGACAAAGGATCCATTGGAGTAGATTTCTAGCAGCAAAACACAGGCAATGGGCCCTACTCAAACTTTCTCTTTGAGGATGGAGGAGGTACCCTCTGATCCACTATAGCAGGCCCGAGAACCCTAGGATAGTTGGTATGACAATCAACATATGGCACAGTTTGTGTAGACATGACTATAATAGACAATGAGATACCACTTGTGTATGCAACATGTTGATGGGTTTAGGGAACGGGGGTATATGAGGGAGCATGGTGATGAGCGAGCGGTCACGGGATAGAGAAATGAAAACTTGGACTCGCTTATAGCGAAGCCCAATAGTCACCGAAGGAGCAGCAAGAAGTGAAACTAAAGATGTGGCTAGACAAGAGATGGTCAACAAGAGTAGATACAGAAGCAAATGGCATGGACATAGGAACCAATGACTTGGTCTCTGCCTTCGCGGTGACCTCACGTTCCAAGGCCCTAGCCCACCGACAATGCTTGTGCTTGTGCACAAGTTGGTTTTGATGAAGGTCCAAACTAGGATGAGAAGCCTGTGAAGGCTCAATAACATCCTGCTCCATCAGGGAGACCATCGATGTCATGATCGGCAAAGAAGTGGGGCCTATCAATGAGGTACGTGCTATTGATGGGGCAACTGTAGACTCAGTCATGGGTGGCCTTCCCCATTCCGCTCTAGTAGTCGAAGTAACTGAGGGCATCCTCAAAGGCTAGGAGGCTGGTGCCAAAGGAGATGGATGAGCCAACGGTGACATCTTACCCTTACCATGGACAGCAAGGCGAGGGATGTTCGCTAGGATAGGCGGCTTGAATTAAGGACATGACTTAGACTTAAGCAACATTGGTATCTTTCCCTTGTCTGCACTAGGGCAATCATAGGAAATGAAGGCATTGTTGAAGCTGTGAAATCCTCAGCGAACGCTGAGGCTTCCCCTAAGAAACATGCTTGCCTTGGGCCCCCAATGAAGAGGGAATAAAGGGCAAAGGATGCTACACAATAGGGATGGGCTAAGACACAAGGATGAAAATGGGAGTGGCTATAGGTGCTACAAATTTATAAGAAAGTTCCCCGGCCTTATACTTGTTATAAGCTTTCAATAACATTTCCTGTCGGTGAAGTCGGGGCCCTACCGGAGTAGGCCAAAAATGAGATAACAAAAGGCCCCGTAGGATACTAGGGGCTGATATTCAGTGTCCTGGATAGTGTGCATGGTACCCTCATGGGAGAACTTGAGGCACTTATGAAGTATCGAGGGGACCACCCCCATAGAGACCAGCTAGGTGATACCTAACTTTACTCAAAAGAGATTCGACTCAGGGATAACAACGAAAGTCATAGAGACTGCCTTGGGTCCCACAATGACCATTAAGGTGACTAGCCCCAAATGGGGAAGGGATAGCCCATTATGAGTTCTAATGGTCACCTGACACTCATCATATCTCCCACTGTGTAGCCCGTTGACGAAGAGTACCTCCTTCATAATAAAATCTACTTTGCATGCGAGAACAACCATAATGCTTCTTATTGCATTCCCATTGATTTATGTAGAGATGTACAAGAAAAAAGGCTCTCAACAATAGGGGTGTCCAAAGGTGTAAATATGATATCCATGTTATGAACCCTCTGGTTGGGAGTGATATAGGAGTGATGGTTACCATATTCACAAATGGACTATCACCCAACAAAGGGGGAGAAGATGATCTCGAAGCTTACTGTTGGGATCAGCAAAATGTGGAAAAGGAAATCCGCCACCCTCGAGGATTCATGAAATCCCAAGGAGAGAATCGACCCTTGCGCCACCTCACTAAACTAGCGATCTGGTGAGCTAGGGAGATCAATTAATTTACTAAGATTAAGATTTAAGTGAATGCAAGATAAAGTAAAAAAAAATAACTATATGCTACAAACTGATAAAAATGGTTTGATTTCTCGAAATGAAAAACCAAACACTCAAGACAAGCTGGCAAAGTCAACCATCTCACTGTCTCAGACGCCTGCAAAGACAAGGACTACAAGACGGATTTGGGACAGCAGCGCATCACACGTGTGTCCTATATGGTTAAAGTATGAACTTTAGAACAAGAAAGGTGCAAGAGTTAAAATGGAAATAACAGGACTAAATGCGGAATAATTACGAACAACAAAATGTAAAGGACAAAGGAAGAAATGATACCTCGCAAAAGGAGGTAGAAGAATCCCATGTCCACTACACGAGCTCCTCCTTCAAACCTACACATAAGATGGAAAGAAAAATTGTTGCAATGTTGGTTTAGAGGACTGCCAAAGTCATACCCCCATTTTGGTGTTTCCACCTCCAAAGACAGCCAAGATACGATAGATATGATAATAGATAATCAATAAATGATAAAAAAATAGTAATAGAGATAGCAAAATGATCAAGAACTAAGATATGCTTATCGACTAAGAGGAAACAAGCAGAGAAACAATCTCCTTAGAGACCAAGAAGCCAAAGCTCGATAGAATGAAGGCGAGAACGAGCTAGTATGTGATGGAGAATGCTTGAGCAACGTGAGATGATCGACAAGTTGTAAAAGCTGTCCAACAATGGTTAAAAAGTTGCAGAGAGTGTGTGAGACCAATTCGAATGACCCAAAGAGGGAAAATGAGGCTAAAGATGGAGTTTATGCATGGCTGGATAACTCCCGACATTGGTGGGCAGTGTAAGGAGGCATTGCACTGCCAGAAACATTAGATATAATATTTTAACAGCCACCTGCGGATTGACAGATTTGTGCAACGAGTGTGCGCTACATGGATGTCTTCGTGTGATATGCAGACCTCTTCTAGTCTGAATTTTTTTTGAGTTTTGAATTGTTTTTGGCAATATAAACAATGACAATAATAGTGCAAACAAAAAGATAATGTGGCAACACTTTTACAATACTCAGAAATAACAGTGCTGAAAATTCCAAAATTAATTTCTGATCTGATTTTACGAAATTTATCAAATGTAAGAGCAACCTAGATCATTAAATGTTATTACATATCTAAATCCAACATGCCCATTTTCTAATTTGGTGAAATAAAGGTCTGCTACAGCAATGACCGGCAAATACAATGTCCAAAAACCCTAGGTACTTCACCAAATGACTCCAAAATAGTGTGACTGAAAGTTGAACTGATTTACAGCACGTAGTAAACACCAAGAATGCAGATTTAAACCCTCAAAGTCCAATCTTCTGCCATAAAACCCTCACGTCCAAGTTCTTGAAATGGTGTAGCCGGCATGAGGAAGTACAACGAGCATTAAGCAGGTGTGACAATTGTTGACTTGTTGACTGATTCCTCACCTCAGATGTAATCAATTTATACGAATTCTTCTTAGTGTTGAATATGTCTGAATTATGATATTTTGGAGAAGCTTATGCTGTAATCTGAAGGTTAGAATCTTTATTTCTTGCGATGTTGTTTCTGTTGTTGATTCCTTCTTTTCATGCATCTGTGGTTTTGCCAAACGGTGGACACATATTACCTTAATTTGGCTGTATGAAAGCTCTCCGAGCGGTTTACTTATTTAGAGTATATGTCTATCTATCTTCTTTGATTTGCTCGAGTATATCTCTATCTCTGCTAAATGAATTTATCGTCTCTGCTTAAGGAATTTATCGTTGAGATCCTTAATGCACAACTGCATATATAATGTTAATCGTTACTTATTGTTATTTTTATGCTTAATAGACTTAGCATTATAAATCTGAATCTTACATTCAAATTTGTCTCCATAGGAGACATCCCGAATTTGAATGGTTTCAAAGAATTAACTTTAGGATTGAACAGGGATATGACAGCCATACATTGTACTTGTCATCACATGCTTTCAATCAAGATCCTCAGGCTCGATGTCAACTCTATTACTTGTAGATGTCATTTTATCTATTGTTGCCTTTTTCAATATCTTGTAGTATCGGGACAATTACTCCAACTTCTCACACTTACTCTATCAAATATTTGCACTTGGACTAAGTAATGTAGATTATTTAAAATATCTACTGCTATTTCAAATTCAATCACAAAATATATCTATATATATATATATATATATATATATATGCAGTATGATATGACTAATAGCAATTTCTAGTATATCAATGTGAAATATGCTATGGATATGATATTCCCCATCACTTATAGTGATACTACAATGATTCTATTTCTGATATAAACAATATAAATATGCAATTGATAAGTATTGCTTGCAGCAATGAGTTTGCTATGTCTGATATGACAATGTAATTATGCAAACATGGTAATATCACTATGAGCAATATGTTGCTGTTGAGATCCTGATTTATATGCTTCCAACTCAATAATCGATGCTCTTTCTGATATGCACTCTTAATGCCTGCAACCTCCGCTGTCATCTATGATCTCCAATATTATCCTTGCAACCTATAAATGTCAAAGGCAGATGCTCAATTGAGAAGATCGAAATATGGATAGAAAAGAAGAGATAAGTTTCCAATATCATGCTTGAATGAATGGTGTGAATGTCTTATGATATCTTACTTGGCGTAGGGTTTGCACCCTATGGATACCGAAGAGACATATTCCTTCCAATCCACTTGTCTACATGACACATAAGATCTTTAATTTAATTGCACCCTTACGTGGTTAATGATTATATTGATTGCAATCAGTTCCTTTAATCCAACCTTTCCCTTGTATGTTGTTCATTGGCAATGAAATGGTTCTCATCATTCTTTCTATTGGATATCGATCTTGGCTTAATCGATATATAAGTCGCTAACCACTGTTTGTTTTCTTAATCAATATTTCTTGTTGACATGCTAATAATCCATAATCATTTATATTCAAATGTTTTCTCTTAAGTCGATTGACTTTATGACTCAAATGTTGTATCCCACGTGTGTCTTATCACGCCCTTCAAATATAGATTGATTTGTCTAACATTCTTCTTGAGATAATAACCACTAATCAACATTAACTTAAGGATCTTCACCGATTCCTCTAATCGTTGTCTTTGAGCCATAATTGATCTTCATAACGATATCAACTAAATGTTGGTTCGCCTCCTTGTACGAGCCGACATTATTAATCATTGTCGGCAATAATATAGTCACTACCAACCTTCCTTGTTTGATCACTAGTATCACCTTTATTGTTTACTCACTATTGGTGCATTGGTAATATGTCTGGTTCGGACATAGTGTTATCTTCTGCATGATCGAGCTGAACAAAGCCGTTGTGCTTTCCTTCCATCAGTGATGTTGCTAGATAATAGTCTCTATTTAGTGATACTTATCGCGTAGGAAGATACCGGTGGATTGCTATTCGTGGGTAACAATTATACAAATTAGTTTAGTGTTGACTGTGGTCATATTTTGACTTATCCTTATTTTTCATTTTCTCTTCTATAGCATCGATTCTATTATTTATGGTATTTACATCCATCCGTAACCGGCACTTCCTAACTGCATTCACCTTGACTATTGACTTGTCTTCATGTTTGGATTATTACTTTTAACTTGTGGTGATGTCCTTTTGACACTCGCACATATAGATCACAATCCGACACTACGAGGATGTTGAGCTTGTTTCATACTTGATATCTCTTAACTGATATATATATTAGTTCTATCATTGACTTCATCATGTATGATCTTTAAAATATTCACAATGATAGGTAATGGTATAGATGGTTCCTTGATATCATGCTTGTTCTCTTTAATAATAAGTTTAAATCTTTAATTAAAAATTTAGTCGTTTATTAATTTTAGTTGTCTCTAGGTTCAAAATAGGGACATTGCAGTCTCCCCCTCAAGGAAAATGCTTGCCCACAAGCATTCTTAAATTGCCGAATCGATACCAGAATCCAACAGATATCATTTGCTTTAGCCAAATGCCAATAAGCTCATTATGCAATTCATTCATCATGTAGGCTTCAGTGTAAAGAACCTAAGTAGTTATTTAATGCAATTCAAACCCTTTGGAGTAAATTCTGGAAATTTCTTGTCTTTTGTTTTTTTTTTAAATATTGAAACTTATATTCAATTCATGTAGAATAACGTACAACAACATAGAGAATATTGAATTTCAAGAAATTGGCAAATTGTTTATCTACCATAAATGACTTTGAGTACACGGCAATTTAAACTACTAGAGCACCTTAATTAATGTATGGCTGCCTGAAGGAATTCGCAGCCATGTGTGAATTGGCGCCAGCACACACACAACCGATTTTCCTTTGCTAATGACAATCCCCAACCAATCCAACGTAAGACACCGAATCTGATCGCTGAAACAATTAACACAAAACCCTCAGTGCATTTCCAGCTGCCATCAACACATACATACAACTCTGAATTCCGTACGGAGCTTGCAGAATTCCGTACGGCTGCCAATGAATAAAACGTGGCCCCTGTATCATTACACTGCCTTCCTTACACTAAATCACAGCTTAAACAAAACAACACTGCCCCTACATTTCAACCGCAAGTCTCCCTTCAATCAAATTTGATAACCATTGGAGATAATCCAGCCTCCAGGAAGAAATCGATAGATGTATAATTCGAAATTTAGAATGTATTAATTTCCAGCTTTGAAGGATTTGCTCAAATCTTCTCACTCTTGATTTACCTCAGCATCAAGATCAATATCCAGAGATTCAGTAAGAATTTTCAGAATCCAGAAGCAAAATTCATCATCAATCAATGATGATTCAAATTGCAGAAAGAGGTATCTGTCCTCATAAAAACCCTAGCCATTTCTCATAGCCAAGAAGCTTCATAAATTTATCAAACCAACAATGAATGATTTTCCTTTCACAAAGCATTGCTTTTATAATTCAAAAGTGTCTTCTCTCACACACTTTTCACTTAAAACACTTTTTATATTTAGGCACATATTGAATAATATAATTTATTAATTCATTTGGCTCCAAAAACAGCCTTTTCACCAATATCATGAAAATATGACACGCAAGGTCCCAGTTTCTTGTGCCCAAGATTAAAACTTTTCATCCTGGTTCAAACGAGCTATAACACTAAGGTATCCAGCATATAATACCAACAAAAATGGCAACCTTAGCAAATTTAATTAAATAATAATAATAAACCACCCGTCTTGCGAAAACAACTGAAGAAGCGTCCGAATCGAAATCTGTCTGCACAGGATTGATCCAGATGATGAAAGATGATGAATGAACTTGACGGGGTGACTTACTAAAAATAGACACTCTCTCCAAGATTCTTGGAGCCCAAACCGGAAGCTGGAAATGAAAACCGAGAGCATCATTCAACTCCTCTAACTCATCTGAGCTCATCGGAACTATCCATTTACTTACTATAAATAGTAAGTTCACACCAATGACCCTCTAAACACCTCACCAGACCATGAGGATCACAATAATGACCTGGCACCATCAGATCAATGACCTAAAAAAAATGGGGACATTACATTCAGGGTCCCAAATGTTATAGTACTAACGGTTCATACTGTAGTTAGGTTGATTATCCAGAACAATGATCTTGTAATGTTTACCCATAAGGTAAATCATCCAATGTTGCATGGACTCTTTACAACTATGTTTTTTAATAATCTTGAACCTATATCCATTATTGAAAGTCTGATATTCATTAACCTTTGAGCTCCAAGTGAAAATTGAATTCCAAATCATCTGTATTGCGTACCATCACATAGATGTTGTACTACTCTGATTTTAGTAATCAGATTCACTTGCCCAACTTGAAGTTGCCTTTTTTGAATAGGCTTGGGAG
This sequence comes from Chamaecyparis obtusa, assembly GCA_027943335.1. NCBI lineage: Eukaryota > Viridiplantae > Streptophyta > Pinopsida > Cupressales > Cupressaceae > Chamaecyparis > Chamaecyparis obtusa. The sequence continues at coordinate 920,636 of BSBK01001242.1, read as the reverse complement.
TCTTTATTGTCTACCTTCCATCTAAAATGGATGTCATGATTGGTCTTATTCTTGACTAATGAATAAATTTGGTTCAACCATAGAGTCAAACTCTTAACACCTATCCTCAAGAATTCAATTGAAAAATAACCATCGTTCCAACTACTTGTAATCATGAATGACTTAAAGTGTTGGTAGGCATTATTGTCCCTTTATGGTGGGAATAGAAATCTGAATCATTAACATCTTTGAGCTCAGAGATGTTACAATGTTCAATTGTCCTTTCATTTTTGTCACTTCAATTGGAACATAATAGTAATCATAACTATTTTGCATAAGATATATGTGGGAAGTGTAACTTCTCCTTGCTATCAAACTCAAACATTCACATCTTGATCTTTGCTCCACAAAAGAAATCCTTTGATGAACTTCGTCCTTTTGCAGATTGAATAGAGAACATTTAGTGATGGTATTGTTAGGGCTTGTCATATTGTTCCAAATGGGTCTCAATGCTTTCTTGATTAAAGGTGCACTAGGATCCCAAGATTTGTGTTCATCATTAACTTTATATGTGTCCAATAGAGCTTCATTAAACCATTCGAAAAGTGGGTTGTCATAAGTTTTGTCTATTTCAACTTCAAATAAGGGATTATGAATAAGCCGAAGACCAAACCTTGCTTCTTCCATCTTTTCTCTATCTGATTTCTTCAGTTTAAGTTGAGAGTCATAGAGCTCAGCTATGTTGATCGATTCCTCAATTTCAGGATTCCCTCTTTTGTACTCGTCCTTTGAAGTGTCTAGTTGTCACATCTTTCTTTTCTATTTGTGAGATATTATGTACATCTATTAGCTGATCCTCTTCTTGACTAAGGGTTTTATTACCTCTAGATGTCCTTTTATCCTTGTTTACTATCTTCAGTATTTCATCTCCAAACCTTCAATGTTACACTCCCTTGTCTATCCACCTCAAAGTGATTAGATGGAATATTAGGAGGATTATTCATCTTCTTCACAATCATGGATGCTAAGTTTTCTTTGGGAGGTGAAAGAGAATTTAGGTTGATATTTTAATCTCCAAGCAATTCCACAAAACTTGAATTATAGTTCCAAGATTCAACCTCTACTTTGTCATCCCTTGTGCACAATCCTTGTGATGATGTAAGGTCAAGCTTAGCATCCATATGGAATATGGACCCATGTACTTGACAATTTGTAATACATGACCCTTGCAATATTTGGTGACTTCATTATGAATTCCTTGTGGTGCTTGATGATCATCTCTTGCATTGTCCTTTCCTAGGTTTCATGTCTTGCAATTGCACTTTCTTCTTTCGATGTAATCACATCCAGTGCCTCTAATAACATTCGTTGTGAGGAGCAGATGCATGAGACTCTTGATGCAATTGTTGTATTGCAATCATTCATCTTTTGTTCTTTAAAGTGTTCATCCTTTTCACTTTCCCTTCTCAAGTCCAAGTGTTGAATTCTATCTCCCTCAAGTTGGTTCTTCATCTATAGATCAATGTACTCTTCTAGAGACATGTCATGATGTAATCTTCTTTTTACCCAATCTTGTCTAATTTGCTCATGTACATCCCTCATTGTTGGTTCATTCCTTTGATGTCTAATTTGCCTGTTTTAACATGCCCAATAATTGAGCCAATTTAACATGAGTGCTTCCTTCACCTTCCATCAATTGATTCATATGTCCATTTCCTCCCATACTCACAACTTCTTGTCATATCAATCTTGACACTAGTTCCTCAGTTATTTCCATCTTTATTAATCTAAAAGATTTCCCCCACTGCCTTGCAGGTTCATTAGCCCTAATACCAATTGTAATGTCCCATTTTCAAATATCATTGAATATCGCGACAATTACTCCATCTTCTCACACTTACTCTATCAAATATTTGCACTTGGACTAAATAATAGAGATTATTTAAAATATCAACTGCTATTTCAGATTCAATCACAATATATATGTGCAATATGATATGACTAATAGCAATTTCTAGTATATCGATGTGAAATATGCTATGGATACGATATTCCCTATCACCTATACTGATAGTAAAATGATGCTATTTCTGATATAAACAATATAAATATGCAATTGATAAGTATTGCTTGCAACAATGTGTTTGCTATGTCTGATATGAAAATGTAATTATGCAAATACAGTTATATCGCTATGAGCGATGTGTTGCTGTTTCAGATGCTGATTTATATGCTTGTAACTTAATAACCGATGCTCTTTCTGATATGCACTCTTAATCCCTGTGGTTTCTAGTGCCATCTATTATCTCCAATATTATCCTTGCAACCTATAAATGCCAAAGGCAGATGCTCAATTGAGCAGATCGAAATATGGATCGAAAAGAAGAGATAAGTTTCAAATATCATGGTTGAATGAATGGTATAAATGTCTTATTATATCTTACTTGGTGAAGGGTTTGCACCCTTCAGATACCGAAGAGACATATTCCTTCCACACCACTCCTCTTCATAACACATAAGATCTTTAATTTATTCACAACCTTTTGTGGTTAATGATTATATTGAATGCAAACAGTTCCTTTAATCACACCTTCCCCTTGTATGCTTTTTGTAGGCAATGAGATGGTTCTCATCGTTCTTTCTATTAGATATCAATAATCTTGGCCTAATCACTATATAAGTCTCTGACTACCATTTGTATTCATAATCGATATTTCTTGCTGACATGCTAATAATCCATCATCGTTAATATTCAAATGGTTTCTCTTAAGTCAATAGACTTTATGACTTATCGATGTATCCAACGTGGTTCTTATCGTGCCCTTCAAATATAGATTGGCTTGTCCAACATTCTTCTTGAATTATGTTAATTACTAGTCAACATTAACTTAAGGATCTTCATCGATTACTCTAACTGTTGTCTTTGAGACATAATCAATCTTCATAATGATATCAATTAGATGCTGGTTCGCCTCCTTGTTTGAGTTGACATTATTAATCCTTGTCATTATTAATCCTTGTCGGCAATAATATAGTCGCTACCAACCTTCCTTGTTTGATCACTTAGTATCTCCTTATTTGTTATTCACTCTTGGTGCATTGGTTATACATCTGGTTTGGACATAGTATCTTTTCTTCTGTATGATCGAGCTAAACAAAGCCATTGTGCTTTCCTTCCATCGGTAACATTCAAAGATGTCAGTCTTTGTTTAGTGATACTTATCATGTAGGAAGATACCAATTGATTGCTATCCGTGAGTAACAATTAGACACACTGGTCTAGTACTGATTGTGGTTATTTGTCGACTTATCCTTATTTGGCGTTTTCTATACCATCAATACTATTATTTATGATATTTACATCCTTCCATAACCAACACTTCTTGACTATTGACTTCTCTTCATGTTTGGATTATTACTTTTAACTTGTGGCGATGTCCTTTTGACACTTGCACATAGCGATCACAATACAACACTACAAGGATGCTGAGCTTGTTTCATACTTGATATCTCTTAACTTATATATATACATATACATATATATATGTATGTATATATATATATATATTTATATATGTATGTATATATATATATATATATTTATATGTGTATATATATATATATATATATATATATCAGTTCTATCATTGACTTCATCATGTATAATCTTTAGAATATTCATAATGACTAGTAATGGTATCGATGGTTCCTTGATATCATGCTTGTTCTCTTTAATAATAAGTTTAAACTTTAAACCTTTAATTAATACTTATTTAATTGTTTATCAATTTTAGTTGTCTCCAAGTCTAGAGTTGGGACATTATAGTCTCCCCCTCTTGGACAATGCTTACCCAAAAGCATTCTTAAATTGCAAAATCGATAGTAGGATCCCAGTTAACTCTATATAATGATCCAACATATATCATTTGCTTTAGCCAGATGCCATTGAGCTCATTATGCAATTCACTCATCATGTTGGTTTTCGGGTCCAAAAGGTTATATTACCAATGGTTCTTAATGTAGTTAGGTTGGTTATTCGAAAAAACGATCTTGTAATGTTTACCCATAAGACGAATCATCCAATGTTGCATGGACTCTTTACAGGTATGTCTTTTGATAATCTTAAACCTATATCCATTATTGAACGTCTGATATTCATCAACCTTTGAGCTCCAACTGAAAATTGAATTCCAAATCATCCCTATTTGTGTACAATCATTCAGCTGCTGCACTACTCCGAGTTGTCTCCAGGTCTGGAATGAGGACATTAGATTTTATTTTTAGAAAAATGAAAATCAAGGAATAAATCAAACAAAAGCCTAGCAACAATAAATATCTTAAAAATAAAATAAAAGATAAATAAACTAATTACTGAACAACCCTAGCACTAAATAAAATGTAAAACAAAAACAAAATATATAACCCTAGCATCTCTCTGAAAATGCCTTGAAAATAAAAAAGTAAACAAACACAAAACATATTGCTGAAAATGCCGCTAGTAGGAGCCGCATAAGATCTAAAACAAGCACTCAAATTCCTCCAAGCCCTTCAACCAAAGAAAAAAAAAATGATGCAGAATTTTGTAGACTTAATGGCATCATAAAAACATAACTGAATTTTCTTGACAAATTTGTGATTTTTTTCCAAGTAATCAATGAGTTATCTACAAGCCTTTCACAAAAATCTCACGATCGAGCTACGCATTCTTGGTGAATTGACTGTCTATTGGAAGTTGCAATGATTTAGTTCTCTTGGTGGACAGTATTTCTTGCACTTGCTAGCAACCATTATGACAGATGGAATCGATTTGGCAAGCCCCGTATGTGTTTGGTAAGCAGTTAAGCAGTTACTATCGGGCAGCTGTTAGTATGGTAAGGAATTGCTCAACTACTATTGCTATAAACAACCAAAAAATGACATAGGACAGCCAAGGAATCAATTCAAGGGTTCAGCTAGCTTAGGAGATACTCTTCCTGATGTCATGTCCCCTTCAAAATAACAAAGGCCAATGAGAGATTCACTACTAACCTATTTGATTCCCCTAGGTTATTAATAAAAAAAGGGAATTAGCAGTTATTTAAAAGAGGTCCTGGTGGATTAAATTAATTATCATGTTTGGGCCACATTAATTTAATTTCCCTCCCAAAAGGGCCCAGTTTGTAATTCAAATATTTTGGAGGGAAAGCATGTAAAAGCACTACAAAAGGAAATCTCGAGCAATGGACCATGGATGTCTTGGTTTCTTATCTCATTTCCAGGTTTTGAGTTAAAGATTGCTTGCAGTTTCCATGGTGCAATATCACCCTAGTCGGCTCAAACTTTCCAATTACGTGAACTCTTGATGAGGAAATGATTTTGTAACCAGATTGGTGCGGTTTTTGTAATTATAAGAAAGATTGATACCAGAAGCTAAAATTGCTGAGATTCAAGGTTCCATCAGGTCAAAGAAGGCCCGAATCATTCAAGGTTGTTTTCGTAGCGTAAGACTGCATCCAACCATCGCTGGCACTTTAGGTGCTGCTGCGATATATTCCCAACAGCAATTGCAAAATACAGTTCCATAGCTGGTGCAACTTCATTGACAGCCATGAGGATCTCAGTTAAGAACCTTTGGGCATAGCGGTCAGAACATGGACTGTGGGCGGCATTTCTAAACCTTTTCACATAAAAATCGCAAGGCAGACTGTTTATGCCTGTGATACCAGAGGTGACGCGATTTCATCATCGCATTGAGCAATTATCAGAGGTTAAGGCCAGTCTGACTACTTAATATCGAAAACACAAGGAGCCGCGGGTAAAGAATGTCAGTGCAACTGTGGACTGTTTTAGCAGTGGGTGAAATTTGTTAAAGTTGGTTGAGATTTGATAGAGATCAAGCTACAGAAATGCAGAGATCAATCGTGTAGCAGAACTTGAGATCAACATGAAGAACACCATAAGAGTACCAATCAGGAAAGTCGCAGAGAAAGCCATCAACTCTTGCATCAACCGATCGGACATTTTGAGTAGTTCCCTTCAATCCAATATCGGCATCATCTTCAATGCCTTCCAACGCGGAAGATATCACTAATAGACCAAAAGTGCATACAAATTCAGATCCTAAACTGTTGTACTCAACTTCTGATCGAAAAGAAAATTCAAATTGTGCTCAATTATTGTTCAAAGTCTTGTTGGATTTGTGTGTTTTTTCGTTGTTATTTGCCTGGGACATTACACATGATGTTTTCAAAGAGCGGAAGACAATGTTCAAGGTTCTCGCGAAGCACAGTAAAATAGGGAAGGTAGAGGAAACTTGGGGGTTGATATGTTTAGATCTCCATGTACTGGTCTTGATTTATTGAATGGTGTGGGGTTAATGTACAACTCCATTAAAAGCAATGATATGGTATATCTCCATGTGCTGGCCTTGATTTATTGAATAGCATGCTTGTAGCATAACTTTCAGTAGTTTTCACCCATTCGGGTTTTCTCCATCTGAAATCTTGTGTGATGTGCTTCACTTTCTGTATGTGTGCCTTATATTTATGATAATTTCTTCATGTAATTAAACATTTAATACTGCTGTAAGCTTATTAATTCATTTAGGGCAGGCTACTGAGAGTTTGTTGGTAAGAATAAGCTTTTACAATCCATGTTTAATGATCTCTAGGGTTATAAACCCAGTAATTATGGATCAAGTACCAAAGGATATGCAACGAATGAAACCATTGGAGGACCCTTGATCCTATCAAATGTCTCAAACACAATTATGGAAACAAAAAAAGGCAACAAACATCGCTAGGGTGTCCAACTAACACATTCACTATTAAGCTTTTCCAACACTGTCCATATTTCATTCATGTATACAAAGTAGTTGAAATTCATGCAGTTAATAGCATGAATGGATAAAAGTATGAGAAATATTTTAGTTTTGCAAAGAATACAAGAAATTGTCATTAGAACATATAGGAATCACTTAGAAAGCCTTTTGAGTTGACCCTTTCAGACACTGTATGTGGACATAGAGGCCCAGAGTGATAAAAAGCAAGAAATTCAATTTAAAAGCACTTTTAAAGTAGTCAGAGGTCCTAAAGTCCCCAAGGTAAATAAAAAAGATCACTTAAACATACCAGAAAATAAAGTATTTAATTAGAAAGCTATGAAAAGAAAGAAAGAATGACCATCATGATTTTAAAAGAAAATAAAATACCTTTACTCTGATCAAAAGGCAATCCATCTACAAACAATGACTTGTACCCAACACTTTTCAAAACCAACCTGCAAGTTTGGTAACAGAAATTTAAATAAATACTCTTGAAAGTTTTGTCAATCTACAATTCAGAAATCATTATTGGAACTAGTATAAAAAATATAGGTTTTATATTTCTAGAAATGCACTTTACTAAGCACATATGTACCTCACTTAACACTTATGGTCAGTCATTTATGCTCACCCTTTGTATATTTGAACTGACATCACAAGATGAAACAATTGAACTAAAAATATAATAATTTTTTAAAAACAAAGTTAAGTTTATAGACAAAATATTTAAGCTCTGTGTTACTAGACTCATTAATGTAACACAAGAAACTAAAACATATAGCTGAAATTTGGCATGCTTCTTAAAGGAACCTGATTGTGTTGGCCATTATTTTATGCACAAAAGAAAAAAAGTTATCGTAAAAAACCAACAAAAAATGCCTTAATAATGTTGTTTAACAATATGATATGCCTTACAAAGCTATTTGAGAAGATGAGACACGATAAACTGAAATAAGCAATGGGTTGAAATAGAGCCTCCATAATATTAAAATTTAAAATATAAAAGCCATTTCTTGATCCTGGGATTTGCCTAAGGAAACAATATACTTGTCCTCATCGATGTTGTTTTTCAAGTGATCCGGAGATGGCAGCATAATTAAATATATATGTGAGCAAAAATGAAATTTTAGTGTATCTTCTTATAGGTAAAAGAGGGTATATTAGTAGGAACTCTCTAAAAAACAAAAAGTGCCCCTATTGGAATAAGCATATAGACATGTAGCCATAACTTCAAACAATACAATTCGTTATCCTCCATTACAAATTGTTTAGATCTAGCATATGAAATAAGTACTTTAAAAACAAAAGCACTAAGATCTCACATTGAGTCAGGCACAAATAGGTCCAAGGGTTAATCCCGAGGTCCTCATGGTCTCAACCCAAACCTATGGCAAGGATTTCAACCATCTCCATCTCAACATTTGCAACCAACATGGCAGCCCCACAACATTCGCTAGGTCATCTTCGGCTTCCACACAACTCCTTCCACAAACTCAAGACTTGCATCATGATCTTGCTTGTGTTTGCATCTAAAGCCACATCCAACAAGAGAATAAATCACCATTCTCATGATCTTATTACCTCCTTGCTCTACTTTCAAAGATGTTCTATGTTTGTTACATTCTATGAAAACCCCAATAACTTCCAAGATGTGATGCATCTTCTATACCAACCTATCAATAAGCCTCAATTAGGAATTTGGGCTTTCATGCTTTTTTTTTGTGGCTCCTAGGTGCCTAACCGATATTTACTAGGAATTTGAACTTTCATACTTATATATGGATTGACAATTTGAAAATCAATTGGTATGAAGGTGCTTCTAACCAAGATCTTTGCAATCCAACAGATAACCCACTTTTCCAAAATTCTTTCTGGCTAATGCCAAAAGATATAATTTATGATACAACATTTCTTTCACTTTCACCCTAGCTTGTTTGCAAGCACCTCCTCACCAAAAATGGCCCTAACAATCCCAGAGTCCATTATATCTGCAATGTGGAATAGCATACAATGTAATGTCCCTACTAATGGGGTTGAGTATTTCTTTTCTCTTTTATGAATAAACTTCAGTGATATGTACCCTTTTGCCTTAATTCCTTTCTAGGGATTTCGACATTCACCAAGAAAGTCTTTGATCAAGTCTCGGCATTCACCAAGAATGTCCTTAATCAAGTTTTGATACTCACCAAGAATGTCCTTGATCTATTCCTCAATGGCCAGCAAGTGTAAACAATTGTTAACCAATGGTAGTTCTTCTGCTTAGTCACCAAGACTAAGCTCCAATCTTCTTTGATATCTTGCCAAACAATTGATGTTGATATATTTCCCAATTACTTCGCCTTCCTTTGTTTGGAATGAAGACTAAGAATGTGCTCTTGAATGACATACGTGTTGGAGAACCTCCTTGTGATCCCTTTGATTCGATTCGCTTCTAGCACCTCCTTGTGATCCCTTTGATTTGATTTGCTGGAAGTGAATTTAATATATATATATACTTTGTTGAAGTTGATTATCTTGATGATGTTCCTTGCATCTGTTGATCAGCCTATCCTTTAATTTCTAATTGCCAAGTTCTATTTGTGGTGATATGATGATTCACCGGTTGATTATCCAGTTCTTCTTGTGATCGATGTTTTTCCTTCCTTGCTATAAAATGGCTAAATGTAATTGCCAGTCAATAATGGTCTATTTGTTGTGATATATATATTCTTATTCGATGTTGGAGACTGTTACAGAGCTTGCTGTGAATCCGTCTCCTAATGTAATTGCTGATAAATCGCTTTCTCCTGTATACGTTATGAAGTGATCGTTGTGTTGTTCTTGTTCAATAGTTGTGGATGACCTCCCTTGATCGATACCAATGCATTCTTATATCTTCTTCATCGAATGGACGTAACTTTAGGCAATTAAAAGATGCCTCTCCCTTTATGAAATTGCAACCATTCCAAAATAGCTTTAGTTTATTATTAATCTAATTTCCTGATGTTAGTCACACCCTTAAGTTGCTCTTATATTATTGTTAGCTCTGAAAAGTGCACCCTGTTAAGTTCTCAGATACTTAACCTTCTGGAGAAACATGGAAACACTTCCGGGTAGTGGATTTCCCAAAAATGGAGTGAATCTCCGGATTCTAGGTCGGCTCCTATATGATACTTCACCTGAAACTAATGCAAAATAGTAAAAACTTGGTTGGAAAAGGGATAAGAAGGATTTCTTGTATGAACTCAATACTAAAAACAGAAAAAACTAAAATAGAAACTTAAGGTGATGCACCAAATCTGAAGATGAGAATGGTACTGATCAGACAGAATGAAACCTTTCTAAAAACAGTTCAATATTGTCACAGTATTGATATTAGAATACTCACACATAAACACTTTATAAGAAGGATTGAACTCAATCTAAATGTTAAAAGGAATAATAATATTCACAATTAACAATATGAAATGAAGTAAAAATCACAACTTACAACCTATTTGAGCATCAAATATTCACTTGCAGATGCTAAAAACTGAGACATTCACTTAAGGATTCAAAAATGAATCACAAAATAACATCAAATCAGTAACTTACATACAACAAAGTGAACTCAACTATGGCTTCCAAACTATTCTTTATTCAGGCTTCAATGGTGACACAATAACACACTCATAAAACTGAGTTACAAAGCAATCTGCAAAATGAAACACTATGGACTCAAGAAAAATCACTCCAAAAGCTGCATCTACATAAGGCTAGAACTCCTCTGCAAATGAGTCTTCAACTTATTTATGCATTTTGAACCACCTACATTTAGGAGAGCAATAACTCCTCGGTTGGATTCAATCTACAAGGCCATTTTTGAGCCCCTCAAAAGACTTCAAAAAGGCATAAAAATGACCCAGAAGTCATGCCTCATTAATTACATCATAAATACCCCTATTAAATGCAACCTTATCCTCTAAAATAGCTCACAAAAGTCTCTGAAATGTAATAACTCCACTTAGAAATTCATCCTTATCCCCATGACCTTAGCACTTGTTATAATTTTCCAGATTTACATAAGGAATGTATCAATCTATAGAAGTCTAACAAAACTAAGCACAGGATGTAATAAAATAGATTAAGAGCAAGGAGAGATAGTACCCGGATTGAGGTGCTGAATTAGTCTTCAAATCAGTGCCTTTAATCTCTCCAAGATGTATGGATATGAAGGTGCCGGGTTAGCTCACCTTGGGCTTGTACAAAGTCACCAATCTGCACTTTACTTTGACTTTAAATCAGACTGTTAATGTCTTAGATCTGCCTTGAGATTGGCTGTCAAATTGCTCCATCAAATTCAGATTTAAGTGGCAGCTATTGAGATCAGAATTCGCCACTTTTGGACTCAACTAAAGTACTCCTTCAGGGCAGATTAATATCGCTTTCAAAGGCAGAGAAGAATCGCAATCCAAGGGAGGAAGTAGATTGCCAACCTAGGAATTTTGCTGCTTCCCAAAATAATCTCTGCTACAGATCACTGCTTTAATTTGCTGTCTAGAATAATCTCTGCTACGATTCTTGAATGGAGAGAGCACATTATGTTTTTGGTGTCTCTCTTCCTCAAGACTTAACCGAATATATATGAGGATGAAACCATTCCCCAAGGGGCCGACTTGCATTAATTCAAGAGGTCGGCTTGGGCCCTTGTTTAATTCATTCTAATATATATAACTTATATCGATCCATTAAATAAACAATAAATAATAAATATCTCCAATATTTATTATTATTATTTATGCATATCAATTTATCTATCCAAGGTAGAGATATTTGCCGTAAAGGCCAAAATATCAACACTCCCTCTTGGACTTGAGGCAAAGATCTTCTCATAGATCCTTCAACACAAAACATAACCAAGGATGGATTCTTAATCCAATGATGCCATAGATCTCTCATCTATGATAGTAGATCTCTATCTACAAGATATAGTGAGAACACAAGCATTCTTCATTATCCATCATACATACATCTCATATTCATATGAGAAACATCATATCATATGATGCTTTCCATCCAAATGTGGATCTCCTAGATCCTCTGTTCTTCATGACCCAAGAATATCAATCCATGCTATTCATGATAACATCAAGTCCATGATGCTTATCAATCATACGTGATATCAAGTCCATGATACCAAATATTTCCAATTAATTTGTAAATTTCCTAAATCCACTAGTCATCTTGAGTCTTTTGAATATCAAATCCATGATATTCATGGTATCATCAAATCCATGATATATACCAACCAATTTGTGGATAACTAAATCCACGAGTCACCAAGACTCAAGAAATGTCAAGTCCATGACATCAAACCAACATCAAGTTCATGATGTTAAGAGCATTGGTCTAACGAATATCAAGTCCATGATATTCAGCAAGTGCTTGGTGTAATGGCCTATCGACATCAAGTCCATGATGTCCACTAATTACTCAGATGTGGATCCTTGATCCACAAGATATCAAATCCATGATATCCTCGAGTCTTGGTCTAACAAATATCAAATCCATGATATTCACCAAGTACTCGGAGCAAATGGCCTCCAGACATCAAATCCATGATGTCCACCATATGCTAAGAAGTGGATCCCTAATCCACCAGATATCAAATTAATGATATCCTCGAGCATTGGCCTAACGAATATCAAATCCATGATATTCACCAAGTACTCAGAGCAAATGGCCTCCAGACATCAAATCCATGATGTCCACCATATGCTAAGAAGTGAATCCCTGGTTCACCAGATATCAAATTAATGATATCCTTGAGCATTGGCCTAACGAATATCAAATCCATGATATTCACCGAGTGCTCAGATGTGGATCCCTGATCCACAAGACCACTTGACTCAAAGAATATCAAATGATATTCTTTAATTCATAAGAATAACTTGGCCATAGGCATAAGTATATCCAAATGAATAAACATGACCACATGAATCTCATAAACAAAACCTCATCTCATAAGTATAAGATTAACCAATATGATCATAAGATTCAAGTTAAATGTATACATAGAACCATATGTAATATAATCTCAGCTATGAAAGAAAGTATGATCCATTCATACACAATATTTAAAGTATGCTTGACAAGCTATACAAATGACATATGCCCCATACAATCATATTAAGTAGTCAATATCCAAATGCAGCTCTCTCATAGAACCAGCATAATTTATCCAGCATCTATAGACAAGCATAAGAGTAATCACATAAGTCTTTACCACCTAAAGGTAACCAACATATAACCAGGAGAAATGCAATCACCGCAAGATGTAATATAGTTCTCTAATACATACATATATATGATCATATATGAATGCTCCCATGCAGATAACAACATTAACTCTAAATGTATGTTCTTTAAGGGATATGCCTATTCTAACATATGCCAATGTAAGAATGTTCCAACCAATAATGTATGCACCTATGCATAAGGAAAACAGTAAATTGTACTAGCAATCAACTATGATTTCCATAACAGAGAATATGAGCCAAAGAGGATATACAAATCAATGTCAACATATTCCAATGCTAACATAAACCAAGAGATGTATTTACTCATAAAGTTTCCTACTCTTAAAAGGAAATGTGTTCGCATATGAACACAATAAGCAAGGCAATGTAAAAACATAACATTTCCCAGTGTGAGGTATACTCCATAGTCACAATGTATGATCCTATAAGATATGCCAAATATGCCAATATCTATGCTGAATAGATAGTTATCTATGTTGCCACCCATACGCCAATCTGAAGTATGCATCCATTCATACATAATGTGAAGTATGTTACTTATACATTCAATTATGTCAATTGTTGAATTTTGTAGTGGCAATAGAGACCTGACTGATTTTCTTCCCGCCATCGCAATTGTGCTTTCATTGAAGTTATTGTATTTTGAACACCTTCGGTTCATGTAACTATCACCGACAGTTATATATGCTTATTACTACCTACGCCTATTGTGATTATTTCTATCTTGTGCATTGATCATTACCGTTAAACGGTTTCATTACTTATGTAGTATGTTACACCGTGTTTAATATCTGGCATGCCGTCTCTTGGCATCAGGCAACCTTCTCCATTTGTAAGGGCAAGGTGATGGCGCTTCACCTTGCTGGCTCTAACGCCAAGCAAGGTGAAGTGTCACCTTGCTTGACGCCTTATTCCCGATCGCGTGCATTCAGATCATTGTGAGTGATGAAAACAGTGTTACACGAAGATAGTATTGTAGCGTGTATATTCACGACGGTGTGTTAGAGCTTTTGGCCTTGTTGTGTATTGCTCAACCAGTGAACCGAGTTCTTTCCCGTGCATTTATCAACCAGTGAACCGAGTTCCTTTCTGTGTATTGCTTAACTAGTGAGCCGAGCTCCTTGCTATGTATTGCTCAATTCGTGAGTCGAGCTCTTTTGCTGTGTATTGCTCAAATAGTGAGCCGAGCTTGTGCCGTATTGTTCAATCAATGAGCTGAGCTTTAGCGTGAACGCTTATTGAGTAAAGCTGTGTTTCTATGTGCATGCTCACCACTTAGTCGTGTCTTCATGTGTGCATTCGATCAGTGAGCTCCTAACGTTGTTATTTTTCATTCTCACGAGATTCTTCACATATTGTATTTCATGCTTTGAATATAACTAAAAGAGGTACTTTTAGTGGGCTGGGTTGTTTCCCTCTTTCAAGAGGGTTTTTCCCAAGGTAATTGGAGCGTGTTCTTTCTATTTTGTTTTGTATATTTTTTTGGTTCAGTTTTTAACATGGTATCGGAGCGGGTTTAAGCATTTCGATCCAGAACCAGAAAGACCTCCTCTTTCACATTCCTTCATCCTCCTCGCTCCATCATGGTTAACGGTTTAAAGGTCGAGGACAAACTTGACGATTCTTCCAACTTCTCCTCCTGGAAGTTTAGAATTTTGATCGCTCTAGAGGAAAATGATCTTTTTGCTTATGTAAATTATGACCCGGAAGAACCTTCAAATGATGTTGAGAAAACACTGTGGAAAAAGAACAGAGTGATGGCTAAGAAAATTCTTATTGATTCAGTGAAGGATCATCGAGTTCCCATCATTTCCAAATTGTCATCAGCAAGTGAGATGTTTCAGACCGTGAAAGATCTATATGAGTTTAATAATACAAGCAGAGAGTTAGCCTTGAGACGTCAGATCCTTCACATTAAGATGGCTCGAGGAGAATCAGTAATATCCTACTTCATAAAAATCATAGAACTCAGGGACCAGCTAAGTACTATTGGTGACTCCATCCCGGACAAATACTTAGTTATGCTTGCCATGAATGGTCTCCCTTACTCTTGGGAATCGTTTATTCAAGGCATCAATGGACATGACGATCTCCCTAAATTTGACAGATTGAGAGCTGACTCCATTCAAGAAGAATGCAGACTTGAGGCTAGAGGAAATGGTCGCAAAAGTCATCATGAAGATGATCAAGTGCTGGCAGCCCACACCTCTAAAGGAAGAGGAAAGAAACCATACTTCAAGCGATCTAGGGATCACAACTCTCATCCAAAGTCTTCCCACAAAAGAAAGAAGGCTGACATCTCAAAAGTTCAGTGCTTCAGATGCGACAAGTTCGGCCACTATGCTAGGGATTGCACCTTAAGGCCAAAGCCTCAAGCCTCTACTGCACGTGTTGAAGACTCTTCTCCTAAGAAGGAATCATGTGATGAACCTGAGGGATTTTGTTTCATCTCTGCCTTATCCAGCAACATTCCTACCAACAGTGACACCTGGTTGATTGATAGCAGAGCTTCACGTCATATCACCGATTACCGTGATCACCTTTTCAACCTTAATGAAAAGGACTCACACCTTCAAGTGATCATTGGAGATGACGCTAGTTATTCAGTGAAAGGGGCTGGTTCCACTTCCTTCCAACTTAACTCAGGCATTTCTCTTCACCTAAGTGATGTTCTCTTTGTTCCTAGCATAAGAGAAACCTGATATCAATTTCAGCTCTTGAAGACAAAGGATATCATGTATCTTTCATTAATGGTAAAGTGCTTGCATGGAAGAAGAACTCAAATTTCCTTTCAGCCCGTGAGAATGGAATTCGTCATCACAGTCTCTACAAGCTTTCAGCCCACCCTATTTAGGCTCTTTCTCATTGTTCCTCAAATCCAGAGATTTGGACACTTAAATTTCAGAACCTTGGCCTCTATGGACAAGGCTGTCATATGTCTTCCTAAGCCGAATAAGGATCATGAAGGTATCTGCAAGGGATGCGCTCTAGGTAAGAATACTAAGAGTACATTTCATAGCAATGAATCTAGAGCTAAAGGTATTTTAGATTTAATTCATTCAAATTTATATGGCCCCATGTCTGTTGCATCCCTTAGTGGTTTTTGGTATTATATTACTTTTATTGATGACTTCTCTCGCAAGTGTTGGATCTACTTCCTTAAGTCAAAAGAATCAGATGAGGTGTTGTCCTGTCATGTCCCCTCTTTAGTGACATGTCATTTTTCAGTGGATTTGCCTATCATGGACTCTCGTAGGTAGATGGTTTTGGTGAGAGAGTCATTCTGATGCTTATTTGGGGATTGGATGGTCTTATTTGCTCTTGGAAAGATGGTGTTTATCATATTTTTATTATAATGTGTTATGTGGGGGCCAAAATGTTATAATTTTGAGTTGAGTCGCACTTTTTATTTTATAAAGTTACTTTTTATATAAAAGTGCATTATAAAGGGATTTTATAAGAATATTTTATGGATACTTCTAGAAGTTCTAGTGGCTTCTTAGAAAAGTGAATAAATAGAGTGCTTGGCCTCTCATTTGGACATCCCATGACTTGAGTTTACACTACTTTTCTCTTTGAGCATTTGTGGCGCCATCTTGGTCTGCAGATTGTCATTTGATCTTTAGGAACGGAGTTTCTTAAGGATTTGCATAACTGAGGAGGTGAAATATCCTTTGAAGGGTTGCACTTTGGAAGTGGTATTCAGCCATTTCAAGTTGAGCTTATTTGGAGTCCTCAGACTTACCTGAGGGTTTGAGTTTTTTTATTGCAAGAGGAAAAAAACAGATCCGAAAAAGCAAAGCGAAAAAGCAGTCCGAAAAAGCAAAGCGAAAAAGCAGATCCGAAATAGCAAATCCAAAAAAGCAAAGCGAAAAAACAGATCCGAAAAAGCAAATCCGAAAAAGCAGATCCGAAAAAGCAAATCCGAAAAAGCAAATCCGAAAAAGCAGAGCGAAAAAGCAATCCGAAAAGTTTTTGCTACAAGTCTAATTCAATTTTCAGATTTTCAGGATAGGGTTTTGGAACCACATTTTTGCTCATATCTTCCTCATTACTCAGCATATCATTCTGGGTATTTTTGCATCGGATTTCTATCGTCGAGGAGATAAAGATAAGTGCATTTTGGAGTCCCAAAATGCCATGATTTATTTTTAAGGAATTTTCAAAATTCCTAGACATTTTCGAAAATCTGCAAGAAAGTACATTTTCAGATTTGGGGTGACTTTGGCTTGGGTGTTGGCATCTTCAGCACTAGTAAAAATTATCGCAGCCATCTACAATCAGGTTCCTCACTTTTCATTTGGCATTTGGCATATTTTCTGAGAAATGTATGTTTTCAGCTGAGTACAAAATATAGCTTCAGCACTTTGCTATTTTACATTGTACTTGTCTTTGTTTGCCATCTGGCATTATTGGTATGAAAGGAAGGCTAGGATTTTGCAAGTGAAAGGGCATTGTAATTTTTAGTCTATCTATATTGCAAACCTAGGGTTTGATGATCATATTATTGGCTGAAATATGTATGGCATTGTTGCAAATTGTTGATATATGAATGGCATATGGTTTTGAGCAATTTCCTACATCATTGATAGTGTTTTAGATGGTATTTGGTTGCTATCTATTATTCTAAAATTTTGGTACAGCGAACTTATATATTGCAAAATAATTTTCTATCTACATTTTGGGTTACATTTTTTAGGGGTTTTTAGTGGCCTATTGGTAAGGGTCATTACATGTCCCGTTTCAAAACATTCAAGGCCTTGGTTGAAAACACTATTGAGAAAAGGATCAAGACCTTGAGATCTGATAATGGTGGAGAATTTGTATCCGGCGTCTTTCATAATTTTTGTGCTGATGCTGGGATCAAGAGGGAGCTTTGCGTTCCCTATAACCCTCAACAAAATGGTGTGGCTGAAAGGAAAAACAAGACCATTGTTGAAGCAGCGAAAGCTATGATTCATGATCAGAATATTCCTATGTTCTTATGGGCTGAAGCATGCAGCACAGCTGTCTTTATTCAGAATCGCAGCCCTAATCAGATTCTTGGTGATATGTCTCCTGAACAGGCCTTCTCAGGATCAAAGCCAGATGTTAGCTTCTTCAGAATTTTTGGCTGCCCAGTAGTGATACACATTCCAAAAGAGAAAAGATTCAAATTAGAACCTTCAGGCAAGAGAGGATTCTTTGTTGGTTACAGTGATTCTTCTAAAGCTTTCAAAATTTATGTGCCTGGACAAAGGCAGATTGAGATCAGTAGAGATGTCATTTTTGATGAAGATATGGCTTGCAAGCTTCCAAAAGAATCTGACGTTGTGGTTGATGAGGAAGATCTTGAACTCCCTCAAGATCTCACCACGGTTGATCCGAACTCTCCTTCAGAGGTTGAGAGGGAGTATGAAGACCCTATTGATCCTGCTTCTCTTCATGCACCACTTGATCCCACAGGTCCCAACTCTTCTTCCAACAATAAGAAGAGACCCCTATGGGCTAGAAACATTGTGGAAGAAGCTACACCTTTCGCAGCTCCTCGAGGGACCTTCAAAGAAAGCAAACGGCCTCACAAGTTTGCTGGTTATGTCGAATTGATGAGTCACATTATTTCTTCTGAACCTCCTAATGTTGAGGAGGCCTCCAAACATCAATTATGGAGAGATGCTATGGTGGAGGAATACCAATCCATCATACAGAATGATGTATGGGACGTTGTCCCTAGGCCTCAAGACAAATCAGTTGTCTCATCTAAATGGTTATTCAAGATTAAGCATGCAGCTGATGGGAGCATAGACAAGTATAAGGCACGATTTGTAGCTAGAGGCTTTTCCCAAAGAGAAGGTATAGACTATGATGAGACCTTTGCACCAGTGACTCACTACACCTCCATCAGAACCATTATTGCCATAGCTACGATTAAAGGCTGGAAACTCCACCAAATGGATGTGAAAACAGCATTCCTGAATGGAGTCATTGAAGAAGAAGTCTATTTGGAACAACCAGAAAGGTTCATCATCCATGACAGAGCATCTCATGTGTGTAAGCTGAAAAGAGCCTTGTATGGACTCAAACAAGCATCACATGCTTGGTATGAGAGAATTGACAAATATCTTTTGAGTTTACGCTTTCAAAAGAATGTTGCTGATCCTAATTTATACTTAGAGCTTCATGATAATAAAATTCTGATCTTGGTTCTATATGTAGATGATTTGTTTCTCACAGGCAATGATGATCTCATCATCACATGTAAGAAGGAGCTAACTTCAGAATTTGAAATGAAAGACCTTGGCATGTTGCACTATTTCCTTGGCCTTGAAGTATGGCAGAACTCAAATGACATCATCATAAGTCAAGGGAAGTCTGCTATTAATATCCTGAAAAGGTTTGGTATGTTGGACTGTAAATCCATGGTGACTCCCATGGAAGTGAATCTGAAAAGGCTTCATGATGATTCAATTAATTCAGATTTGGTTGATTCTTCCATGTATAGTCAACTCATTGGTTCCTTAATGTACTTGGTCAACACAAGACCTGACATAAGTTTTGTCGTCAACACCTTAAGTCAATTCATGTGTGAACCAAGACATATTCACCTTGTGGAAGCCAAACATGTATTGAGATATGTTCATGGTACTATTGGGTATGGACTTAAGTACTCTTCTTGCACCAGGATGAAGTTACAGGGATTCTCTAATTCTGATTGGGCAGGTTGTGTCTGATAGGAAGAGCACTTCAGGTAGTTGTTTCAATCTTGGTTCTGCTGTGATTTCCTGGAGCAGCAGGAAACAGTCCTGTGTGACTCAGAGCACAACAGAGGCGGAATATGTGGCAGCATGTATGGCTGCCAAAGAAGTTGTATGGCTTCGCAAATTATTTGGAGGATTGTTTGGACAGCCTCTTGAGCCCTCCGTGATCATGTGTGATAACCAAAGTTGCATAAAGCTTTCGGTCAATCCAGTGTTTCATGACAGGTCCAAACACGTGGAAATCAAGTTTCATTACTTGAGAGACATGGTACAGAGAAATGCAGTTGAACTGAAATACATTTCTACTGAAGAGCAAACTGCGGACATCCTCACCAAGCCACTTCCAAGAGTGAAGTTTTGTTACTTTCAATAACAGCTTGGTTTAGTGGAAAATGAGGACTCTTGCTGAGAAGGCACCTTAGGCGGAGTGTTCCATCTCTTATATGCATTCTTCTCTGGGAGAAGTTTGAGGTGAAAGCCCTTGACTCACCCTCTGCGAGTAAGGCAAGGTGATTAATGCATTCTTCTCTGGGAGAAGTTTGAGGTGAAAGCCCTTGACCCACCCTCTACGTGTAGGTATGGTGGGATCACCCTCTGTGAGTGGGCAAGGTGATAATGCATTCTTCTCAGGGATAAGTTTGAGGTGAAAGCCCTTGATCCACCCTCTGGGAGCAACCATGGTGGAAGTTGTTCATGTGGATTCTATGATTTTGTTGTGATCTTTAAATAATCATGTTGAATATTTTGTTGTGATCTTTTATATCCATGCTCTAGATGCAGCTATAATGGATGGTTTGTTATTTTCATTATCACCCTCTAGATTAGCTATGGTGAACTCTTTTGTATGAAATAACGGAATTTAAATATATTGAGTTTGTCTATTGATGTTGTTCTTTTGCAGCTGAATATATTTGTCCAGGTGAATTCCTCATAAGGTCTCTATCTTGCTAAGAGGGAGTGTTGAATTTTGTAGCGGCAATAGAGACCTGACTGGTTTTCTTGCCGTCATCGCAATTGTGCTTTCATTGAAGTTATTGTATTTTGAACACCTTCGGTTCATGTAACTGTCACCGACAGTTATATACGGTTATTACTACCTACGCCTGTTGTGATTATTTCTATCTTGTGCATTGATCATTATCGTTAAACAGTTTCATTACTTACGTAGTATGTTACACCGTGTTTAATATCTGGCATGCCGTCTCTTGGCATCGGGCAACCTTCTCCATTTGTAACGGCAAGGTGACGGCGCTTCACCTCGCTGGCTGTAACGCCAAGCAAGGTGAAGCGTCACCTTGCTTGACGACTTATTCTCGATCGCGTGCATTCAAATCATTGCGTGTGATGAAAACAATGTTACGTGAAGATAGTATTGCAGCGTGTATATTCACGAAGGTGTGTTAAAGCTTTTGGCCTTGCTGTGTCTTGCTCAACCAGTGAACCGAATTCTTTCCTGTGCATTGCTCAAACAGTGAGCCGAGTTCCTTTCTATGTATTGCTCAACCAGTGAGCCGAGCTCCATGCTGTGTATTGCTCAACCTGTGAGCCGAGCTCTTTTGCTGTGTATTGCTCAAACAGTGAGTTGAGCTTGTGCCGTATAGTTCAATCAATGAGTTGAGCTTCAGCGTGAACGCTCATTCAGTAAAGTTGTGTTTCTACGCGCATGCTCACCACTTAGTCGTGTCTTCATGGGTGCATTCGATCAGTGAGCTCCTAACATTGTTATTTTTCATTCTCATGAGATTCTTCGCATATTGTATTTCATGCTTTGAATATAACTAAAAGAGGTACTTTTAGTGGGCTGGGTTGTTTCCCTCTTTCAAGAGGGTTTTTCCCAAGGTAATTGGAGCGTGTTCTTTCTATTTTGTTTTGTATATCTTTCTAGTTCAATTTTTAACATCAATCAGCTAAACAAATAATCAGTTATGCTAAGTAGACATCCCTAACCAGTTGATCCAATCATATATCAAAAGTTAACCAGTTATGATGATCAAACTAATGAGGTATAATCCTACCCATACATGAGATCAACAAGACATAAGAAAGGAGTTCACAACACAAAATTAAGTGAGCCCATGATTGAACTCCCTCTTAAACCATATACCTACAATTAAGTTACCCAGGGAATATGATACTCAAGGAGACCTACTCCCTCTAGATGATCCTATCTTCTCCCTCTAACAAGGTTAAGACTTTCTCAACCAGTAAGGAAAGGGCAATTTGAAAATACACCTTAAGAGAAGATAATATGCACTAGGAGATCAACCAAAATAGAAGATAACCAATGTAAAACATATGCCAATATGCAGCTAGAGTTATATAGAGCCTACACATCAAAAAGCTAACAATCTGCAATGCATGACAGTGAAAAAGATAACATATGCCTGGACAAGGTATATTGTCAATTAGCTATTCCAAATAGTTGATCCAATCAGCAATTATTCTCTACAGATAATCCCACACATACATGCCAAGGATATTTATAACCAATGAATCAATGTTGTAAGATTGATGTGCCAAGTGTACTTCCTACACATTACTAATGCCAATACAAATGCATGGAACCAGTATGAATACCAATAGTTAAAGTTCCCATACATCATATGACAAACAAGATGAAGGTATGCACAATACTATGTGAAGTATGCATCTCAATTGTGCTAATTAGATATGCAAGGTATCAGCTATGATCCTATCACTAGAGTCCAATATACTCCCTCTAAATGCAGTGTCCCCATTCTGAGCGAGCATTTGAGTTATTGGATTTAGCCTATTATCAGGTCCTTGTAGGCTAATACTGGTGATTAGATGACCTTGTTGAGGGTTATGGCTCGTTTGGTGGGACTCGCTATTTATAGTAAGTCAAGGGATGGTTCCGATGAGCTCAGGTGAGTTAGAGAAGTTGAACGATGCTCTCCGTTTATATTTTTGGCTTCTGGTTTGGACTCCAAGAATCTTGGAGGGAGCGTCTATTTTTAGAAGGTCACCTCATCAGGTTCATTCATCATCTTTCTTCATCAGGATCACGCCTGTGCTATCAGATTTCGATTCTGATGCTTCTTTAGTCATTTTCGCAAAATGGGTGAATTATGATTATTATTTAATTAAATTGGCTAAGGTTGCTATTTTTATTGGGATTGCATATTGGACACCTTGGTGTTATAGCTCGTTGGAACCGGGTTGACAAGTTTTAAATCTTGAGCACATAAAACAGGGACCCTATGTGTCAGAATATCATTATATTAATGAAAAGGTCATTTTTGGAGCAATGGGGAAGTTTAAATTAATAAAGTGACTTTATTATATGACATCTTTAAATTATAACATAAAGTTGCTTTATGAGAAATAAAATTAAAAGTAAATTAAAGGAGATGAAGACAAATGAAAATTGAATATTATAAAAGGGGATTCAGATTTCATTTCATTCATTCATGACTTGAGCATTTTTTATGAAGTTTTGGAAGTGGAGAAGTTTGGCTAGGGTTTGAGGACTGATTCCTCTCTTCTACAATTTGAATCATTAGTTGTTGGTGGTGAATTTTGCTATTGAATTCTGGAAAATCAATTCTGATTCTGTGGATGCAAATTTGGTGCTGTTGTATACCAGATTTGTTGAGTATTGAGCATCTATAATTTATACTATGTTATCCATTTGCTGGTTCGATTTTATTCTTGTGACTATCAGTTATACGAAAGGCTGTTGTATCTTTCTTGCTACAAAATACATCTGGAGGCCACGAACTTTCACCTGGAGGCTGCAAATTTATTTAGAGAAGCTACGTTTTTTCTTTTGCAGCCTGCAACTTCTTCCTGGAAGGCTGCGTTTGAAATTGAGAGATTGTTGGGGCTGCGTTTGGAGGACTTTGTTGATTGTTATTTGTTGGAGCCAAATCCCATAGGCTAGGTTTCCTTCTACAGCAGTCATGTTTAGAATATAATGTGTTGTTTCCTTATTTTCATGCAATAATTTAAAATGTTGGTTAAGCATGTAATGGATTTGATTCATAAATAATTGAACCACAAGTATTTGCTGCTGTTGTTTAATTGAAAAAATCTGAAAAGAATAATTGAATTTCATATTTGTTGTTCATAAACTTCTATATATTCTGAAAGCAATTTAAAAGTGCAATTTAATTTGAGAAAAGAGCTAGTTTGTAAATGAGGGCCAGCTGGGCTCATCACAGTGGTATCAAAGCTTTGATCTTGCCAGCCTGGAGGTTATGAGGTCTTAGCTATGGCAGACAAGTTTGTGTCTGGTATGCATTATGTCCGCAGGGGTAGAGCTTCACCTCCACCAGAGGGTAGTAAATAGGTAAAGCAGTTGAATAGCATGGTTAATCTCAGGAAGCAAACAAATGTCATGATGGAAAGTATGGAAAAGCTTAGACAAAATCAAGAAAGGATGAGTGCTTTGCTTTCAAATCCGTCAACCATAGACAATGTGGCAAGGTATATGGTTTCCATTTTTAAAAGGTCTTCCTCACAGAGAAAACAAGAAGAGAACCGAGAGGATTGTACAAGTGTAGCTTCCGCAGCCAGCGACCATCAGGTAGTCGAGCCTTTTCTCAATGAGGCAGTTACTAGTCCCTATACGCGTGATGTTGGAGGATTTTTCCAGGAGCATGTGGTTATGACAGACTTGCTTGAGGACAGCTGCATTGAGTCTCAACATTTCCATGTGACAAAAGCTCGTGATCATGAGAATGTTGATGACATGATAGCCACCATTGATGGCAGCCCTACATCGACTGGTAGCAATGAAATTACTAACAATATAGGTTCTGATTTTTATGACAGCGGTCCTATTTTTGAGCCTATTGATGACAGGGCAAGTGTAGAGGATGTTGTGGACATCACTATGGGTTTTGACTAACATGATGTGAGTGTTAGTTTTCAGGATTGCATGCTCAAGGCGAGTTCTTCTAATTCTGATTTCTATGACAGCAGTGAGTCACGTTGGCAGCGGCATGAGATATCAGAGGTTTTACAAGTTGGTGATATTGGCATTGATGATGTGGACACTATCGATGTTATCTATGAGGATGATTCATGCTGCAGCAAGTCTGGGATATCATATCAGATATTGGATGATGACTCAGAGTGGTTATTAGGTGATGATAAGACTCAAGACCATAGTTTACAGGGACTTATTGCAGATAGTGAGGATTTTCAGAGACATGAGTCCGTGCAGGTAGAGCAGATTACACATCATGTCTCTCACAATTCGCAGTTTTATGGCTCAGATCAGCAGATGGGTGTTGTTCACTTTGTGAACAGATTACAGATAGTGAGGATTTTCAGAGACATGAGTCCGTGCAGGTAGAGCAGATTACACATCATGTCTCTCACAATTCGCAGTTTTATGGCTCAGATCAGCAGATGGGTGTTGTTCACTTTGTGAACAATCCCTTATTTGATGTGGATGTTGTTATGACTTATGACAATCCGTTGTTTGAGCTTAGTGATGATCCCTTACAGGTGTTGTATGATGATGATGATGTTTGGGATCCTATTAGCACACCCGGGTATCAGGAGGATTTTACAGGAGGCCAATCAGGCCTAGCTGAGCAGTTTATAGGGGTGTACACAGTGAGGAGTGCTTACAGTTTCACTTTCGATCCTCACATTCAGAATATCTACCAGTTGTAGAGTTCTTCAGTGCATCCATTTGATGACTGGTATGGTGGTTTGGTTAGCACGAAGACTAGGGGCAAGTCCAGTCTGTTGGTTGAGTTACTCCCGTGTGAGTTACTCTCGGTTGAGTTTCTCCCACGTGATGTTCCTGTTGCAGCATCTTCAGTTTGGATGTTGAGTGCAATTTTTCAGATGTTGTTTGTACTGTTGATGCTGATGATTTTTTCATAGGAGCATGGTGATGACAGGGACATTACCCATGACCATCCTTGGGATCCAAGTGGACTTTTGTGTTTTGTTTTCTGAGATTGCTTGGGGACAAGCAATTTCAGGGCGGGAGGACTGTAATGTCCCCATTCTGAGCGAGCATCTGAGCTATTGGATTTAGCCTATTATCGGGTCCTTGTAGGCTAATACTGGTGATTAGACGACCTTGTTAAGGGTTATGGCTCCATTTGGTGGGACTTGCTATTTATTGTAAGTCAAGGGATGGTTCTGATGAGCTTAGGTGAGTTAGAGGAGTTGAATGATGCTCTCCGTTTATATTTTTGGCTTCCGGTTTGGGCTTCAAGAATCTTGGAGGGAGCATCTATTTTTAGTAAGTCACCTCATCAGGTTCATTCATCATCTTTCTTCATCAGGATCATGCATGTGCTGTCAGATTTCGATTATGATGCTTCTTCAATCATTTTCGCAAGATGGGTGAATTATGATTATTATTTAATTAAATTGGCTAAGGCTGCTATTTTTATTGGGATTGCATATTGGACACCTTGGTGTTATAGCTCGTTGGAACTGGGTTGACAAGTTTTAAATCTTGAGCACATAAAACAGAGACCCTATGTGTCAGAATATCATTATATTAATGAAAAGGTCATTTTTGGAGCAATGGGGGAGTTTAAATTAATAAAGTGACTTTATTATGTCATCTTTAAATTATAACATAAAGTTGCTTTATGAGAAATAAAATTAAAAGTAAATTAAAGGAGATGAAGACAAATGAAAATTGAATATTATAAAAGGGGATTCAGATTTCATTTCATTCATTCATGACTTGAGCATTTTTTATGAAGTTTTGGAAGTGGAGAAGTTTGGCTAGGGTTTGAGGACTGATTCCTCTCTTCTGCAATTTGAATCATCAGTTGTTGGTGGTGAATTTTGCTATTGAATTCTAGAAATTTAATTCTGATTCTGTGGATGCAAATTTGGTGTTGTTGTATACTAGATTTGTTGAGTATTGAGCATCTATAATTTATACTGTGTTATCCATCTGCTGGTTCGATTTTATTCTTGTGACTATTAGTTATACAGAAGGCTGTTGTATCTTTCTTGTTACAAAATACATCTGGAGGCCACGAACTTTCACCTGGAGGCTGCAAATTTATTTAGAGAAGCTGCATTTTTTCTTTGGCAACCTGCGACTTCTTCTTGGAAGGCTGCGTTTGAAATTGAGAGACTGCTGGGGCTGCGTTTAGAGGACTTTGTTGATTGTTATTTGCTGGAGCCAAATCCCATAGGCTAGGTTTCCTTCTACAGCAGTCATGTTTAGAATATAAGGTGTTGTTTCCTTATTTTCATGCAATAATTTAAAATGTTGGCTAAGCATGTAATGGATTTGATTCGTGAATAATTGAACCACAAGTATTTGTTGTTGTTTAATTGAAAAAATCTGAAAAGAATCATTGAATTTCATATTTGTTGCTCATAAACTTCTATATATTCTGAAAGCAATTTAAAAGTGCAATTTAATTTGAGAAAAGAGCTAGTTTGTAAATGAGAGCCAGTTGGGCTCATCACACTGAATCATACATGGCATGCACTTAATCTCAAGATGATCTACTCCCTCTAGATCAATAAGGAAAGATAATTTAAAATATGCAAGAACCTAGAGATCTACCCATGTCTTTCCAGCCAAAGAGAACTAATTAGTTTTCCCATAAAGGACAAACAAAGATATTGTAATTCAAAAGCCCTCACTACAATTTCAGACCAAACCCTAGTGCCATAGAGTTTCTTAGTTTTGAAAGAGTTAGATTGAATTCCTAAATCTGAAAGGATCTTTTTCTCTACCAACGCTCTGATACCATGTTATAATTTTTCAGATTTACCTAAGGAATGTATCAATCTATAGAAGTCTAACAAAACTAAGCACAGGATGTAATAAAATAGATTCAGAGCAAGGAGAGATAGTACCTGGATTGAGGTGCTGAATTTGTCTTCAAATCAGTGTCTTTAATCTCTCCAAGATGTATGGATATGAAGGTGCCAGGTTAGCCCAAGTGTCACCAATCTACACTTTACTTTGACTTTAAATCAGACTGTTAATGTCTTAGATCTGCATTGAGATTGGCTGTCAAATTGCTCCATCAAATTCAGATTTAAGTGGCAGCTATTGAGATCAAAATTCGCCACTTTTGGACTCAACTAAAGTACTCCTTTAGGGCAGATTAATATCGCTTTCAAAGGCAGAGAAGAATCGCAATCCAAGGGAGGAAGTAGATCGCCAACCTAGGAATTTCGCTGCTTCCCAAAATAATCTCTGCTATAGATCACTGCTTTAATTTGCTGTCTAGAATAATCTCTGCTACAATTCTTGAATGGAGAGAGCACATTGTGTTTTTGGTGTCTCTCTTCCTCAAGACTTAACCGAATATATATGAGGATGAAACCATTCCCCAAGGGGCCGACTTGCATTAATTCAAGAGGTCGGCTTGGGCCCTTGTTTAATTCATTCTAATATATATAACTTATATCGATCCATTAAATAAACAATAAATAATAAATATCTCCAATATTTATTATTATTATTTATGCATATCGATTTATCTATCCAAGGTAGAGATATTTTCCGTAAAGGCCAAAATATCAACAGCACTTGGTCAAAACTTTGCAAAATATCTCACTTAGACTTTTAAAGGTAAAAATAAATATCTTATTTTGCATCATAAATATCAAATGATTTATAATTCATTGATTAGATAAATGAATTATAAGACATTTACTATTTTTATTAATTTAATAATAATTAATACTTAATTTATAGTTAATCATGCGACCAAGCACAAATTGAGGCCCGTTTTCCTGTGGCAGTCAAGGTTGGTGACTGCGCAATTGCGCGACTAGGGGCAAATGGTTAAGGAGCACAAGCCCGCAAAATGCATGGTGACCGTTTGTACTTGCTGAGTGTTTTTTGTGGCAGGAGGTACCAAAATTCAATTTTTGAGCAGCCAGAGTGGGCAGAATGGATTGTTAATTGCTGCGGCTTGACCCCTGTCATGTCTGTGTTTATTCCTTGGTGGGGCTACGTGATTTTGAAATTTTGATTTTGAAATGATCGTGCTTGCATTGTAACCCTGGTATAAAGGGATATATATATATATATATATATATATATATATATATATTCAACTATCTATATGTATATATATAGAAGTATACTTATATAGATATATATATATACATTCATATACATATATATGCACAGGTATTTACTTAATGATATATATATATTTATATGTTTATGTTAATATATAGGTATATATATAAATAAATACCTGCTCATATATAAGAATGGTATATATTCATATATAAAGGTCTCTATATATATATGCATATATACAATATATTTATTTGGAAATTGCCTGGCCGGTCTTGCTCTTTTGTCTTGCCTAGACCTGGTGCAGTAGGTGGAGAGTTGATTTCTTAGGCCAAATAAGCTTGGGCTATGGGTTATTTATAGCAACAAGGAGCTTATCTTCATCTGGTATGCAGTGATTAGTGCTAAGCGACATTTAAAGCTAAAGGGAGTATCCTTTCACCCTTTCTTGTGATTTATAGTTTAGACTTTAATATAGCACGGTTCTGCTAATTATTTCTAATTAAGGTTTCAAGTTAAGGGCTGCAGCTTATTTTCTCTAATAATGTAGTTGGTTTAAGGATGTTCGGATCCTCTGCTTCAAGGTTTCTAAATCAGTTAGAATATGGATTAGAATTGTCTGAGCAGTACAATAATTTAACTTATATTGAGATAGTAGGGGAGCTTAATTGTATGAACTATGATCTATGAATTTCTGGTAAATTATTCTAGGTACATAGAGTCAGGTAACCCATGCTATCCTCCATTGGTAAATAAACAAGGTCTTTAACAATTATTTTAATCTAGTTTGAAACACTAACCATGTAAGAGGATAGGGTTTTGGATCCTTTTGTTTCTTTTGCAGATCGAATCACCCAACGGCAACAATATCACTCCTCTCTCAAAGGATTTGAATTGGATCTACAAATTAATACCCATATATTTGGATATGGAATTCAATCTTATAATTAAAATCACAAGTAAAAATTGTAAATATCTAAGCATATATATACCCTCGACAAGTTCGAGCTGTGGGTATGCCCACTGAAAACTATGTAATTTTTTCAAAATCTCGATGTATATCGAGTCATGGGAATGCCCATGAAACTATGTATTAGTATCTGGACTTAAGTCGCAGGCACGGCTGGAGGTTTTCTCTACCCTGCTCTTTCCTACCAGCACCTGCACTGAGCAGGGTTCTGTATGTAAAATCTTTTTATTATTAATAAAATTATAGGGCTTTAGCCTTTACCGATCAAAAAAAAACAAATACTTAATTTATAGTTTATTATTTTCATAAATATTAATTATATTAATGATGTTTATTAAGCAATAATTAAAATCACTTAATAACATTATTAATTTAATAATATTTGTTAAAATAATATATAATAAATTAAGTATTAATTTTTATTAAATTGTGTAAAATAAAATATTTATTGTTTTCTTTTAAAAAGCCTACATTCCACACATTTTCTAAACAATGTTAATAAAATGATATGAAAAATTATCATTTTAATAACATTATTCCTTACATCTTTTGTGTAAGTATCAAAACTTAGTGATATAGATTATCACTTTCGAACCCATGACTTATACTCACGGGGGTATTATGCAAGGACATGAGAAAAATATTATAAGGCAAAAATGCCTTTTGTCTTTGGCGATAAGATAGGGTATTTGAACCCTAAAGCATTTCATTTCATTCGTTTTGCTTTTTTTTTATCACTGTCGCTGGAGCTTCTACCTAGGCGCCGTCATGGAAAAATGAGGGTTTGGGAGAAGTAATGGAGGCTTCGAATCCGCTTCTTTCTCTTGGAGCCTCCATTGAAGGCTTCTGTGAAGCTTTCTTGAGGTTTTTAGATGGAGATATTGCAAAGACTTGTGCACATATTCCATCATATCTCGCAGGTATTTACTTTAAAATCGGAGCTGTAACTATGATCTTGAAATCCTCTTGATAACTGGCTGCATATTTTTCTGAAATTGAGGGGCTTAATCTTTGTATGTTGATGCATTATTTTGCATAAAGTCGCTCCTTTTAATGAATTTTTTCTTTTCAATACTGATGCTGACTTTTCATCATGGCACTCTGAAGCTATTAAAAAAATTTATGCCTTCATCTTTTCGAAGTTCTGAAAACACATTGTTATTTTTGTATTTGAAAACTCCAGTCGTTTTACTGTACCATGCTATTATTATTACCGCAGCATCACAACTGTGAAATCGCATGAATACCCCTGCTCATCCCTGTTGCAACCTTTCTATGATGAAACTCTGTATCCTGATGAATAAACACCATTATAGCTGCCTCCATAACTAAAAAACATTATTATTATCAATGTATTTCAACATAGTGCAGTCTTTTGCAATATCATTGTTCTTTTGTATTTGCACTCAAGCTCTTTGCTAGGCAGTCACTGTCATTGAATTTGGGTATCATTTCTTATTGGTATATTCACTAGTTTTGTTGTAACTACCCTCTATTGTTTTTTGGCCCTTGGAAGATTATAACAGTGCTTGACTGTCTCTTTTAAAGTCTCAATGGTCTCATAAATCTTTTTACTTTTCTTGCATACATGCTCCTTCTCTTTACAGCGAGATTTGTTCATCACTTTGTCTCTTATGCACTGTATACAACGGATTTAAATAAATCCTTGCTCACTATCATTGACCCAGCACAAATGAATAGAAACCTCCAAAAAAAAAGTATGCTGTAATAAACATATGATCTCATAAAATACTGTATAATAATAGAACCTCCTCAAAGCTAGGATCACTACTTCTAAATACCAATGAAGGTCAGCATGTGGATCTATAATGCACAGTTGTGTTCCTAAACAGTTCTTGGAGTTGAAATATTTCTTTGTGACTCTCATAATTACTATGTGACCAGTTGTTATTATGACTGTAACAACTTTTAATTGTATTGAATCTCCATGAGTTTTGATCTATTATTGACATTGTTGCAGCTCCTTAGCAGTGATGACATGTTGATTATAATAATGATGCGGATTTTCCTATCAATGGCCTCTTTCATATACAACAAAGTTCTTTTTTATAGCCCTGTAGTAGCACTGCCATGATACCTTGCTTATTGGGAGGTGCCTATTGTTTGCATTTTCTCATATGTTGCCTCATTTTTCACATGCTGATCAGACTGATATTTTGTTATATCTATGTCTCTTATTAGCAAGCTGGGCTCAAACCCTTGTGAGAGCCACATTTGACTCCACTTGCTAATCAAAGACATCTAGCACTGCACATGGAACACACATTAGAATAAAATTGTATTTTGGTTTGAAATAATGGATGCCTGTGTGGGGCGGGGGAATGTGTATGAATCTAGATCAGTCATTGCTTAGAACTATATTCTAGTTCTAACCCTTTATCTTTTCACATTTTGCAGGACACAGGGCAGCAAGGCAGCGAGGGTCAAGGAGACTCAGCAGAACGAGACATCAGGGGGCAAATTCAACACACGCCAATCATTTCAAGCAATGACTGGCCCCTATTCATGCATCCTATCTCTTCTACTTTTGTATGTATTCATGCATTATTTGAAAACAAAACGCAATGAACTACTTCTAGCTAGTTTCACGGCTTGTGTGGAGCATAAATACAAAACTTTGATGAACAAAATATTACATTTTCAAAAAAGATTTGCAAAGTGTTACTTCCATGTTTTGATCTTTTCCTCATTAAATGTAATAATTCAATCATGTATCAAACTTTTCAAAGTTATTGCACTTGATTTGAAAAGCACGTTAAGTAAAAATGCACCTTTTTTCCTTGAAAGCATGATGGCTCCACTAAATTGAGCTTAAGTAAAAATTTTGGTAACAATTATTTCTAACCGATCGCCAATTATGGACAATTACAATGGTGTCCCTCTCTAATGTTAGGATTTTCAGATTAATGCAAGGAAAAGAACAATCTATAGATGGCTTTTAAAATTGAAACAAGATAACATAGAAATTACTAACAAGGTGGAAGGATGGTACCCGATTTGTTCACCAACTTTTGCTTGAAATCCAATGTGGATCTACCTTCAATGTAATGTGCAGATGCTGCAATCACAGGTCCAATTTCCAGCCCTAGGTTGGTATAATTTGGTTCTTCTAATATGCAAATTCAAGCACTTGAATTCACACTTCTAACCAGATCTGAATCGCCTTTTGAATATACAATAAGAATGGTTCGATATGGCTGGTGAAGATCGATCCCAAGAAGTCTGATCCAAACTTCGCCTAATTAGATCTTCGATTCTACCTTAGTTCGCATTCCAATCTGCACAATTATTTTCCTAATTTGCTGCTCCAAAATAGAACAAAGTCCAAGACAAATTCGCTCCAAAGAGTAGGAGAATAATTCGCTTATTTCTGATTCTAGGAAAAGAAATACATGTTATGTTTTTGATGATTTCTTTCCTAGAATCGATCCAATATATATATGGATTTATAATTAATTCTTACACCCTTCCAAGAGTGCCGACTTGGCCTAATTATGGGCCCTTAATTAATTAACACCACATATATATTAAATTACTTGTATTTTATAATAATACTATTATTATTATAAAATCGCACAAGTAGAGAAAGGGCATAATTAATAACATTTAATTATTAATTCATTTGTCCAATTTGATCTTAGCCGAAAGGCTATAATTATTAACATCTAATATATATGGATTAATTGCTAATTAACATATCTATAGTCATTGTTTTTTATAATCATCAACTACAATGTATTATTTAATTATCTCTTCCTTGTGATAAGCAAATGGTTGTGATTGAATTCTACTCTCGGGTGTTGATGCTCAATGTTGAACATTCACACTATCTCATTGACGCTTTAATGGGCCACACCTAATATGTCTTTATTACTTGAGCAATTATTTTCTCTTGGTTGTTAATGTTTTTGAACCAGAATATAAGAATGCAATAATCAGAAATACAATAACAAATGAAACAATTATTATCCTGGGAAAAACCCTCCTCGCCGAGGGAAACAACCCAACCCATAGAAAGATAGTTCCTTTACTAGAATTGCAAAACCAATTACAAAAATCTCTGCCCCTTATTGATGTCTTCAACATTCAATGATCACTCAATGATCGGAGCCAATAAAATCAACAGAGTATCATTTTTGGGAAATCACGATACCCAAATTTCAAATCATAGTTTAATCTCAATACACATAAAGTTATGCTCACACACTGAGCATGGCATCAATCTCGGCAAGAGGTAATACATACGATATTCTACCTTCTCCAAAAAAAATGTTTCACGCTAAACTGCCTACCATATACACATAGCGTGTGTTGCATATGCTGAAGAAGCATCACATACAATAAACAAGGAATAAATGCTTCCAAGAAATGTTCACCGCTGTTAATGAATTTTGCGTTGGCCACAGAAATATCATCACACATGAATAATAATATTGATCAAAACCAAAACATGAACGGTTGCCTCATAGACACAAAGCAACGACGGTTACTAAAAACACCTGGCAGCGGCAGAATATGAACCGACAGTGAAAAAGCATTCACGGTGACAAAGCATTCTCGGTGACCTGGCAACAACAGTATCATTGAATCGATGCCAACCGTACAAGAACCGATGATACTCGTAAATAACCAGAAGTGCTCCATATATCATTAATCATCGACAACTCTATCGGCAGTTTGACATTTGCATGATGCCAAGTAGGCACCCGCAAATACAAAGACGTGAATAATAGGAACAAAAGAGCATACATGTCTCTTCTCCAAACGGTGACGATAACTGAAGAATGCCATGTCACTTTTGATAGCAACCATAACATCTCTGAAGAAAAGACACAGATCACCACAGGTATAAAATGATCTCTCACGCAGCTACTATATCTTTAACATTGGTGACATGAATTTAATCGAGGTCCATCATGTATAAATCCTCTTATTAGAAACTGCTCTATTGAAAGGAGTTAACACACAAAGGGAGCCACCAAAATAGTCCAAATGTTGTGCTTGGAGTATTGTTGGGAAAGGGTTCTGAAGTGGGGGAGGAATGTGGTGGTAGCCACATACCCCTCTTATTTATTGAAGATTGATCAAGCCTATGACAGCACATGTAAAATGTCCCATCTAGCCTTTCAAGGGCTATCACCTACATAAATATATACAACTTAACATTTTACCATTATTTTTCATTTTCCCCCTTGGGCCATTTCTTCTTTTTTTTCTTGCTTTTTGTTTTTTATCCATATGACTAGTGACTGGCCGCACCTGCAAGCAAATCCCGAGCAACAATGTTAGCCAAACCTTCCTACTTGAGGAGAAAGGACTTTGGGCAGTTCCTGAAGTGGCTAGTAGGTCTGCAGGTTAATTGGCTTGCCTAATACAATGGTCAAACCTTATCTTTTAGGATTGGATTTTTATTTCAGCAAGGCAAACAGCCTTTCTTCCTTACAGAGATGATGAAAGGAGCAACCTTCAACCTCCACTGTTGGTAGCCTCAATCAGGTGACCAGCCAAAAGGCCTTCCACTAGTTCCCAAGCTTCTGCTTCATTGTTTTTAGCTAGTGCAATTAATGTTCAACTGCCATTACGAAATTTCCATCCAACCAGTGATTAATCACCCTGCCCCAACCTTCCCCGTAGCACAGTCCACCTTGGATACTTGCTTCCCATTAACGAGGTAAAGGTATTTGTAGTGTTAGAAACACCACAGTGTATCATTAAGAGATTAACTGGTCATCAATTGAAACCAACGATAAGGAGAAGAAGCCATTCATCATTTATGATGCTCAAGGAAGACTGGTTTTCTTTTAACTGTGTAATCAGCTCAATGTTCAATTACATTAAAATTTCAATTTTATTTAAACGTTTCCTAACTCAACTAGCTAGATCTCCTTAACTGGTCAGAAACACCAGGTAAAGGTAAAGGTATTTATAGTGTTAGAAACACCACATTTTATCATTAAGAGATTAATTGGTCATCAATTGAAACCAACGATAAGGAGAAGAAGCCATTCATCATTTATGATGCTCAAGGAAGACTGGTTTTCTTTTAACTGTGTAATCAGCTCAATGTTCAATTACATTAAAATTTCAATTTTATTTAAACGTTTCCTAACTCAACTTGCTAGATCTCCTTAGCTTGTGGAAGACTATTTAGTATTAACATTTTATTTCATTTTTGCAGCATTATTATGCCTTCCGATCAAGACATTTAACACAAATGTTGCAAGAAACACCACCTTTTGTAGGTGTTTTGATTAAAGAAATAGTGGCATTAATGGATGTTCTTGGCCTGAGAAACACATTTTCTGAAAGCTGTGAATTATAACCATTTTCAGCAATTCCTTCCCAGAATTTGAGAACATTTCCAAGTCATTTGGACCTGCAGCAATAACATTCATTTATGCAAATCCTCAATGGAGAAAGACAGGCCTTTTTATCAAACTCTTCTTGCCATTTTAACAGATTTTTCTGTAAATTTTCATCATTCAGCACTATATCCAGTGTAAACATTGTATGCATTATTGCCTATTGCTGCATAGTATTTATGTCATTAGTGGTGTGACATTATTTTATTTACTCAGATAAAACAAATCATCATTGTATTCTCTCTTGTTGGTATTTATTTCCTATATCTGTGATGTCCCCTTTTTGAAATAGGATTTAATAATAAATAATAATAAAAAAATTAAAATATAACAGAATAAAAATAAAATTTAAATTAAAAGTATAAAATAATAAAATTAAAATATAACATGATTAAATTAAAATATAAAATGACGAAGGAGGAGGGAAAAAAAGGTGTGAAGCAAGAATTAATAGAAGATAGAAAAAAATAAAGAAGTGACTCCTTCAAAGGGCAAAAGTTATGAAGGGTTGTGATGTTAGTATATTTCAGATTCTGATAAGGAATATATCAATATATAGAAATCTAACAAAGCTAAACACAGGATAATAAAGAGTGATGGATAATACCCAGAAATGATGCCTTTGTTGCTCAATGATTTGCTGAGGATCCCCGATCCACAAAGCAAATCCTTTCATCGCTGATCTTCAACCTTCCTCTAGTTGCCACAATGCATCAAAGCTGGATCAACCTCTCTTTTCTCTTACAAACAGAATGTGACATAGATCGCTGAATATACTTCCAATTTCTTTCTTCCATGCTATATAAGAATCTGGATGAATTACTCCAAGCGCACTATTTATGTCTGCACAAGTTTGCTGACCAGATTGCAGCTATTCATATATATTGCGTCAATATGTATATTGCAAATCCAAACTATAAATCTCTGCCAATATATATATATATATATATATAACTCGCAGATCCAATATAAAGCTGCTCATATACATATTGCAGATCACATACAATTACCAGCCCTTCGATCCAAGGATCTCTCCCTTGTTATTCGCTCTTCTAGGATGTTCGAATTTGCCAGACTAAACTTGCTGCACTTGAAGACTCAAGGGTGATCGATTCTTGCAGGAGAGAAGGCACATTATGTTTTTGGTGTCGTTGTGATCAAGTCTTGAAGGAGAGAAGGCACGTTATGTTTTTGGCGTCTCTCTTAGGTCGGCTTGGGCCCTTGTTTATTTAATTCATTCTAATATATATAAGTTACATCGATCCATTAAATAAACAATAAATAATAAATATCTCTAATATTTATTATTATTATTTATGCATATCGATTTATTATAATAATAAATATATTTTATATATTTATTATTATTATCCAAGGTAGAGATATATGCCATAAAGGCCAAAAAAATCAACACTCCCTCTTGGACCTGAGGCAAAGATCCACTCATGGATTCTTCATCACAAAACATAACCAAAATGGATTTCATAGATCTCTCATCTATGAAGGTAGATCTCAAAACACACATGTTCATTATCATTCCCAACCATAGATTTCATATCCATTTGAAAATCATCTTTCCATGGTAAAATCAAATCACAAGATGTTTACCAACCGGATATGGATTTCCTAGATCCATGAGTCTCCATGACTCAAAGCACAAAAACATAACAAAAATGGATTCCTTATCCAATGATGCCATAGATCTCTCAGCTATGATAATAGATCTATATCTACAAGATATAATGAGAACACAAATGTTCTTCATTATTCCTCAACTATACATCTCATATTCATATGAGAAACATCATATCATATGATGCTTACCATCCAAATGTGGATTTCCTAGATCCACTGGTCTCCATGACCCAAGAATATCAAGTCCATGATATTCATGATAACATCAAGTCCATGATGTTTATCAACCATAAGTGATGTCAAGTCCATGATATCAAATTTATGATATTTCCAATCAATTTGTGAATTTCCTAGATCCACTAGTCACCTTGACTCTTTTCAATATCAAGTCCATGATACTTTCAAAACACAAGTTATCATCAATTCATGATGTTTTCTATCCAATTTGTGGATAACTTAGATCCATGAGTCCTCTTGACTCAGCCAATAGAATATCAAGTCCATGATATTCATGGTATCATCAAGTCCATGATGTATACCAACCAATCTATGGATAACTGAATCCACAAGTCACCAAGACTCAAGAAATGTCAAGTCCATGACATCAAACCAACATCAAATCCATGATGTTAAGAGCATTGGTCTAACGAATATCAAGTCCATGATATTCACCAAGTGCTCGGAGTAATGGCCTATTGACATCAAGTCCATGATGTCCACCAATTACTCAGATGTAGATCCCTGACCCACAAGTTATCAAGTCCATGATATCATGAGCATTGGTCTAACGAATATCAAGTCCATGATATTCACCAAATGCTCAGAGCAATGGTCTCCAGACATCAAGTCCATGATGTCCACCAGATGCTCAACAATGGATCCATGATCCATGAGAAGAATATCAAGTCCATGATATCCTCTAAGTAATCAATTCATAAGGAACACCTTAGCCATAAGCATAAGTGTACCCAAATGAATGATCATAACCAGTTAAATCTTATAAGTATAAGAATATATAAATCTTATCTCATGAATCCACATAAGCATAAGAATCAAGTGCAATCTAAGGAAATGTGTTCACACATAGAACCACATATAATATAGTCTCAGCGATAATCAATAGACTCGGGTATAAAAGAAAGTATGATCCAAACATACATGTCAAGGTGTACCATAAGTCAATAAGATATGCTCCATACATACATAACAAGGTATACCAAAAAATGAGTCCATAACCAATTGCAATAACCAAATGCAATATAGTCTCAGTTATGTCCACACATATAACCAAGTGCACTGTAACAAATGCAAGGTAATGTTAAACATAACATATGCCAATGTAAAGTATGCTCCCAAGCAACATAAAGTAAGTTCCTATAACATACATAAAACCAATGTATGTGCCCATACATTAATTAGCTATACTAACAATCAGCTGTGAATGTTCCCCTATAACAGCGTAAAGTATAACATATGTCAAGGTAAAGTATGTACCCACATAACAGAAATATGTCAATGTAGCTGTAACATAATGTAAGGTATACTCCTCATACATAACAGAAGCATAACAGATGCCAATGTAATGTATGTTCCATATGCCAACCTGAAGTATGCATCCATTCATACATAACAGAAATGTAACACAATGTACATAATGTGAAGTATGCTCCTCATACATTCAAAATTAAATGTCAGTTATGTCAATCAACTAAACAGATAATTAGTTATGCTAATTAGACATTCCTAACCAACTGATCCAAACAGCTATGTATGTTCCACACATACAATCTTATATCAAAACTAACCAGTTATGATGATCAGGCCAATGAGGTATAATCCTACCCATACATATGATCAACAAGACATAAGGAAGGAGTTCATAACACAAAATTAGGTGCAAGTGAGCCCATAATTGAACTTCCTCTTAAACCACATACCCACAATTAAGTTACCCCAGGGTACATGTTACTCAAGGAGACCTACTCCCTCTGGATGATCCTATCTTCTCACTCTAACAAGATTAAAACTCCCTCAACCAGTAAAGGAAGGAAAATATGCCAATAAGATCATGTGAACCTGAATCCATATATACATAGCCAATGTATGCTTTACATATATCCAAATGTAGTTCTCTCATAGAACAAGTATGCAATATGATTCAACCAAGAATAGAAAGCATGTTCACATATATGCAAAGGTAAACCAATGCATTATCTAATGTGAAATAGTGCTGCTAAAGCATTTGTAAAATAGTACAATGCAAAAACATATACCGATGTGAAGCCAAAGTATGCTTCCCATAATGTATGCCAAGTGTGTTGCCATTCATACATGAATTAGATAATCAGCCGTAAATAAGTCCAAGACAGAAATATGTCAGTGCATATAGCAGAAAACTCCCTTTCAATATGCAATAGACTCAGCTTACAAAGGAAGGTAAGTTCCCTCATACATACCAGATTATATTGTTTAATGCCAATGTAAAGGCCAACACAAACCAATGTTGTCAATGTACCAAAGTACTTCCTTTACATTCATAAACAGTCAATGACAATTAATTGGTTATGTATGTCTCCACATATATAAAAAATACATGAAACAATTATCCAGCTATACCAAAAGTAATATAGTCTCAACTATATGTCACAAATATAGACTCGGGCATAACAATGAGGAAGGGTATGCTAACATAAGCAAAAGAGATGTGCTCACACATGAATGACACATAGAAATATGACAAATGCCAATACTCATGAATCAGCCAAGTGCATGATCCAAATCATGAGCCAGTCAATCAATGCAAATGATAATGACCCAGCTGATAATAATATAACATATGCTATTAAGCTAAGCCATGCCAATAAGGGATGATCTTACACATGTAAGAGGGACTGTAAGTGAGCCCATGATTAAACTCCTCTTAAGCTTAGACTCCCTCTTAGGGTAGTTTGAACTAAGGTAATTTGCATTTTCAACCTTAATGCAAAATTTAGACCTACTTTTATGCTCTTCATATATAAAACCAAATTTATTATGTTTAGGCCAAACACCCGGTTACCATAGTATTTCTTCCTTAGCTTTGAAAGAGTTAGACTAAATTCCTAAATCTGAAATGAATCTTATACTCAACCTAGGCTCTGATACCATGTTAGTATATTTCAGATTCTGATAAGGAATATATCAATCTATAGAAATCTAACAAAGCTAAGCACAAAATAATAAAGAATGATGGATAAAACCCGGAAATGATGCCTTTGTTGCTCAATAATTTGCAGAGGATCCCCAATCCACGAAGCAAATCCTTTCATCGCTGATCTTCAACCTTCCTCTAGTTGTCACAATGCATCAAAGCTAGATCAACCTCTCTTTGCTCTTACAAACAGGATGTGACATAGATCGCTGAATATACTTCCGATTTCTTTCTTCCATGCTATATAAGAATCTGGATGAATTACTCCAAGCGCACTATTTATGTCTACACAAGTTTGCTGACCAGATCGCAGCTATTCATATATATTGCGCCAATATGTATATTGCAGATCCAAACTATAAATCTCTGCCAATATATATATATATATATATATATATATATATATATATATATATAACTCGCAGATCCAATATAAAGCTGCTCATATATATTGCAGATCGCATACAATTACCAGCCCTTCGATCCAAGGATCTTGCCCTTGTTATTCGCTCTTCTAGGATGTTCGAATTTGCCAGACTAAACTCGCTGCACTTGAAGACTCAAGGGTGATCGATTCTTGAAGGAGAGAAGGCACGTTATGTTTTTGGCGTCTCTGTGATCAAGTCTTGAAGGAGAGAAGCAACGTTATGTTTTTGGCATCTCTCTTCCTCAAGACTTGATCCGAATATATATGAGAATGAAACCATACCCCAAGAGGCCAACTTGCATTAATTCCAAGAGGTCGGCTTGGGCCCTTGTTTATTTAATTCATTCTAATATATATAAGTTACATCGATCCATTAAATAAACAATAAATAATAAATATCTCTAATATTTATTATTGTTATTTATGCATATCGATTTATTATAATAATAAATATATTCTATATATTTATTATTATTATCCAAGGTAGAGATATTTGCCGTAAAGGCCAAAATATCAACATGTGAGTCTTCAAAAAAGTGGTAATTATGAAGGTTTGTGACTCTTTCAAAGAGCGACAATTAATAAGGGTTGTGAGTCTTTCAAAGGGCATAAATGATGAAGGATTGTGACTCATCCAAAGGGTGCTAACTATGGAAGGTTGTAATCTTTGCAAAGGGTAGCCATGATGAAGAGGTGTGACTCTCCCCCACATTGGAATATATAAAGGGGATAAAGATAAAAACAAAGATAAATTTATTAATGTCCAACAAGTCACCACAAACGGGTCAAGGGGACTGAAAAGTACAAACAAGCTGCCCAGTAGTAACACCAAACGGTGACCAAAGAAAAGCACAAATCACAACCAAGGCAACTATAGACAAGGAGGCATAGAGGCGGAAGGGGCGAACAGGACCCCAAACCACCAAGCCAACACTAAGAAACCGGAGCAGCGGAGAAGAACCGCAAGACCGAGGGCTAAGTCGTAGGACGATGTCATTAAACGTTCTAAGTCTAACTGGAAGAGGGTGACCTCTGAGTGTAGCCTCTACAGGGTCTCACGAACTTGGAATGACTAGGAGAGGTAACCAACTGCCTTTTGGTGCCATGGGTAGGAAGAGTCCAAGAGAAGGAGGTAATGAGTTGGCAAGAATGAGGTTGCGTGGGGCGCTGAAGCGAATGATACCGAAAGCAAGGCATCTTTGATCCGTGAACCTGAAAAGGTGGAGAGAAACTAGGTCCCTCTAAATAGGCAGTACAACCTACCTCTGATCTCATAGCAAATAGGGCAGTAGAAGATAAAGTGCTCCTCGGTCTCAACCTTGCTAACGTTGCAAAGCTAGCAAACTCTGTTGGTTCTGTCCAACAAGTGGTCTGTCTCAACCCGAAACCAATGAGAGCCAACCCTAAAAGAACCAAGAGGAATCATGAAGGAATGTGACCAATGGCGAGAAATGTAAGGACAAACAATAAGAACGTCTTGCAACTCGAGAAAGTGCTCTACATAAAATGCCATCTTACGGCGAAGGCCCCCGTGGGGGTTGACCAAAGTGGTATGAATGAACTGCTTGTATATGCCAATACTGATACACTTGTTTAGCTCCTGCCTAGTACAGAGATGGTGAGAGGCACCAAGAGAGTACTGGAAAGGGGAGGGGGGGGATGATCAATCTCACTCCTGATAGAGCCGAGAAGGGTCGATGCCCCAGCGAACCAACTGCAAGTCCGACCATAAGGGGCAGTATAAGAGGCAATAGACTTCGATGAGCAATAAGAAAGGTAAGGGTACCTGTGGCGCCCCATACTAGAATCAGCGAAACCATGAAGGCAGTGTAAGAACCAGATGAGATCAAAGATGGCCTCCAATCTGAAGGGACAAGCACCAAACGCAGCCAAAATGACATTGTGAGAAGTAGATTGTTTACACCTTATGATGCACCGAAGGAGAAGAATATATTACTCTCAAAAATAACAATGAAAAGTGGTGACTCAATTCTAATGATAGGTGGTAACACTTACACCAATAAAGCATAAAGGAGATTCATTCCAAGAAAAAAAAGGAGAAACAATAAAAGAGTATTATGCAGATTTCAAGCACAAACTAAGCAAAAAAGTTCCATTTGATAAAGGAGATGGATCTAAAAGATCAACCTACTATGAGAAATCAGACTTTAGATGTTTATAACTTTATACAGCTTATCTCATCTTATTCGAGTTAGAATTACAT
Organism: Chamaecyparis obtusa; assembly: GCA_027943335.1. NCBI lineage: Eukaryota > Viridiplantae > Streptophyta > Pinopsida > Cupressales > Cupressaceae > Chamaecyparis > Chamaecyparis obtusa. Next base: position 877,001 of record BSBK01001242.1, on the reverse strand, counting down.
CTCTAACTACACTTTTGCTAATATTTCATTTTGGATTTGTGAATTTACGGCAAAGTACAATGCAGTCCCGAAAAAGGACATTCCATATATCTTAAGGGTAAATATGTAGACCTTGAGAAGACAATAAGCAGCTTTAAGAAGTGATTTCTTTTTAGCAAATTGATAAGGAGTTTTAGAACTAATTGAAGAAGGAGATCAATCATTTCTACTTTTATTTCTTTGGAGGAGACATATCAATATTACAGTGAATAAAGACCATTAGGACAATCTAAAACCCTCAGAACAATACAAGGATTTGGTCTCTATGGAAAACTTCAAGAACTTAGTTGTAGACTTATATCAAATGGAAGAGTGGAAGGAAAAGATGACATTCCATAGAATGTGATAGAGAGAATCCAACCCAGTGTTGGATGCATAAAGGTATGATAGTCCAAAAATAGATATTCACGACTTTCTTAACCAAGACGAGGACATAAGAGGGACAAGGGTTTTGAGAACTAACCATACATGGAAGGGTAATGAGAAGTGAAAGTCCAATGACTGAGATAAGAAGCAACTTAGATTACCCCAAGGATGTATCTAGTCTTGGTTGGACATTCTTGCCTCCTATGGGCTAAGTGATGAATCGGTTACCCCAAGAGATGGATCTGATCCTGGTTGGGCATTCCTACCTCTTGTGGGCTAACTGATGAATTGATTACCCCTAGGGATGGATCTAGTTCTAGTTGGACATTCTCAACTCTTGTGGTATAAGTGATAAATTGGTTACTCCAAGAGATGGATTTCATCCCTAATTGAACGTTCTTGCCTCTTATGGCCTAAATGATGTATTGATTACCCAAGAGACGAATCTAGTCCTCGTTGGACGTTCTTGCCCCTTGTGGGCTAAGTGATGAATTGGTTACCCCAAGAGATGGATTTGGTCTTAGTTAGACATTCCTACCTCTTGTGGGCTAAATGAGGAATTGATCACCACAAGGGATGGATCTAGTCTTGGTTGGACGTTCTTTCCTATTGTAAAATGATGAATTAATTAACCCAAAGGATGGATCTAGTTTTGGTTGGATTCCAACCTCTTGTGGGCCACATAATGAATTGATTACCTCAAGGGATGGATCTCGTCCTGCTTGGACATTGTTGCCTTTTGTGGGCCAAATGATGAATTGATCACCCCAAGGGATGGATCCGGTCCTGGTTGGACATTCCTGCCTCTTTAGGGCCAAGTGGTGAATTAATTACCCCAAGAGATTGGTTTGGTCATGGTTGGGCATTCCTTCCTCCTGTGTAACAAGTGAGCTATGTTTACATATATTCATGTGCATGCTCCGCTTTTTCATGTGTATGCTTTGTGTTTTTGAAAGATCTCAAATAGGATTACAAGGAAATATATGATGGCTTTCCCCTCGAATTTTCTTTATGATTTATTGATTGATCATTGATTTTGCTTTATTTTCAGGGTCCACCATGTTTCTAAGTCCATTAATGCTTCCTCACATGTCAAAAATGTCACATACTTATGTGAGGCTATTAAGGAAGTCATAGGAGAGGTTGGGGAAAAATATGTAGTTCAAGTGGTGATGGACAATGCAACAAGTTACATTTCTACACGTAGACTTTTGATAGAGAGACACTTGAGTATTTTTTGGTGTCCATGTGCGGCCCATTGCCTTGACCTTATAATGGAGGATATTGGCAAGCTTGAATGGGTCAAAACATGCGTTGATAAAGCCAGAAACATTTGCAAGTTTATCTACAATCATGCATTTGTCCTTAGCAAAATGAGGCAATATATAGGGCAGAAGGAGTTGGCTTGTCCTAGTATTACAAAATTCGCCTCAAATTTTATCACATTAAAATCCTTGATGCAGTCAAAGGTAGCTTTAAGGCACATGTTTGTTGGTGAGGAATAGACTTCCTTAACCTATGCTACGACCACTGCAGGGATTGATGTGGGAGATTGCATTTTCTATGAGCCAGGTTTTTAGACCCCTTGGGCAAAGAACACCCAGGAATTTTTTTTATAGATTCTAAATTATGTTTAGTATTTACTTTTAATTTATATGCATATTTTTCTTTTGTTTGCAAATTTGCAATTTCGCTTATTTTCATTCACACTTAATTGTCATTGTTTCACAGTATTTGTAGGTCGTTGAACCCCTAGTAGTTCTCCTACAAGTTGTTGATGGGTAGAAGCCCGCTATGGGCTAAATATATGAGGGCATGGATAGGGCCAAGGAGGCCATTAGATCTATATACGGAGGAGATTATAGTAAGTATCGTCCCATTTGGGCCATAATTGATGGGAGATGACAAGCCCATCCATGCAGTTGCTTATTAGTACAATCCAGCATTGCATTTCCACCCTGATTTCAAGGCTGATGAGGAGGTTCTTACAAGGCTCTATTCAGTGTTAGAGAAGATGTCTACTAGCGATATTGATATCAGAACTACACTATGTGAGATAGAGGCATTCAATAATGCACAAGGGGAGTTGTTAGGTAGTCAAATGTGCAAAGCCACTTGCACAGAATTGCGGCCAGGTAAAAATATATGTTAAATGCATAATTTGATTTTATAATTTAGTCTTAAAGTTGGAAATGAGACTTTTTTCTTATCTCAGATAGATGGTGGTAGATATTTGGGCCTAAAACACCAAACCTTTAGAGAATTGCCATCCACATATTGAGCTAGCCACGCAGCGCTAAAGGTTGTGAGTGCAACTGGAGCATGTTTGAGAAAATTCACTCATAAATGTGCAATAGATTGTCACTGGAGAAGTTGAATAATCTAGTATTTGTTCATTACAACCTTCGTCTTAGAACGAGACAGATTATGGATAGTGGCTCTAGCCTGATCACAGTAGAGGAGGTCGATCCAGAATTTGAGTGGACCACTGAGTCTATTGATCCTATCTTTACTGACAAGGACCGTGAGTGGATCAACCAAGTGGATAGTAAGGGGCTAAGGCTGTGACCATGGCAGAGGAGGATAGAGCACGATTAAACATAGGCACAAACACAACTGATGTTGGTCAGAATAGCATCTCACAAGCACAGACTATGGTTGTTCATTCATCCAAGACCTACCTTAGACGCCTTTGGAGGGATGCAGGCTCCTCCGAGGCTAAGGCTAAGCCAGACTTGTTTTTGTTTTGATATATGTTTGGAACATTTGGTGTCATGGATTTCATATTCCATGAGTTTAATAAACATTTGACAATATTTATAATTTCATACATAGATGTAAAAATCATTGACTTATCGGCAATAAGTTTTGCATGGTGATAAAATGCAACACTTAATCACCAAAACTGAATAAATATTCTGCACAACTACATAATAAAATCTAACGTAAAAAAAGCCCATTTTCCATTTTGTGAATTGTATTTTGCTGTCTAGGCCAAAAAAATCCAAGGTTTTGAAAGATGATTTGCAAGGATTTAGATCAATTTTGAGTGAATTTGAAGAGGTTTTTGAAGCAAAATCGGATTCACAAGTAAGTTTTCAAATTTGTTTTTCTATTTTTTAAATCATTTTATCTTCTCTTTATTGCATCTAGGTTTATAGAAACTCTACAATAGCATTTCCTAAGTACTCTAAATTGTTTTAGAAGTTTACTGAACAAGATTTAACACCATTTTTTAACAAATTTTTCAGATTTTTTCGTTATTTTCTCAAGAACCTCATATTTTCCTAAAGCTTTTAAACCCTAACACTTTTTTCTTGTTTTTTTTCAAGTTTCAACTATGTTTAAAATTATTTAAACTAATTTAGTTTGTTTGCTATTTTCTTATTAAAATATAAAATATTAATTTGTGATTTCAATTTGTATGTGTAGGTTGAAATTTGATTGAAATGGCAAATAGAGATTCTTCCACAACTAGGTCAACTTCAAGGTCTGTGAGTGCCTCAAAAGACACATGCCCATTTGGATATGTAGGCACACATCCTAAAGGGGCTAGAGATATAGCTTGAAAGTATGTCTTTGAAGGACCTGAACCTAATTCCATAAATTGCATGTAATGTGAAAAATTAATTAGTGGAGGCATATACCGCTTCAAATACCACCTTGTAGGCATCACAAAGCATGATACAAGGGTTTGTGAAAAGAACCCAAATGAAATAAAAAGAGAAATGAATGCCTTGCTCGCTGCCCATGAAGAGAAGAAATTGCAAAGGGAAAAGGCAAGATTAGCTATGAGGGCAGCCATTGCCGAATCTCAAGGTGTTTCACTCAACCCTGATGAAGAAGAAGCAGCACTTGAGGGCATAGTGGGCTCTCTTCGTAGCCCACATATCCACAATTTCAGCATCCCCTCAGCCACCACTTCTGCTACTTCTAGTAAAGCTCCACCATCAGTACTGCAATCCTCTTCTATAGATAGATTTGTTGTGCATACAAACACACCTAGAACATAGCCATCACTAGACAGAACTGGGGGAAATAGGAATGTGCATCAGCAAGTAGACAATGCTTGTGTCGATTTCTAGTACTTCAACAACATCCCTTTCAATGTTGCAGAAAATCCATATTGGCTGAATTTGGTTAGCAGAATGACTGTGGCAGGAAAAGGCTATAAGGTACCTTCTCGTGCAAACTTGAGTGGGAGGTTAGTTCGCTTGTTTTAGTTTTAAAATGTTTTAAGTTACTTTAGAATCTTGATAGCTTACGTTGAATTTTGATTTTGAGTGTAGACTAAATTTATTCTTTTTTTATATATGATAATTACTTATTTTTGTTGAATGTAAGTTATTTTTTTAATCAAAATTGAGTATTTAAAGTTAACATTAATTCTATTTCATACTTATAGGTTGCTCACGCAATGCAATTTCTAGGGCAAAAGTGGTGGAACAAAAACTACTATGGAAACAATGTGGTTGCACCATTCTTACAGATGGATGGACAGTGGCAAAAACCGCACCATCATTAATTTTTTGGTTTCTTGCAAGGATGATGTGTTTTTGAAATCTATAGATGCCTCCAACAAGGTGAAGACTGCTAAAACTTTGGCTCTAATGTTAGAACACCTTGTAATGAAGAAGGGAATTGATAATGTGGTGCAAATCATAACAGATAATGCAGCGGCATATGTGGCAATGAGTAGGATCCTCGAAGACAAATATAGTACACTTTTTTGGACTCCTTGTGCAACGCATGTGCTTGACCTTCTTTTGGAAGACACACGAAAACTAGATTGGGTGAGACCAATTGTAGAGGATACAAGAAAGATCACAAAATACATCTAAAATCACTCTTGGGTAATCACTCTTGGGTTCTTCGCTTGATGAGAGTCACAAGGTTTGCAACAATTTTCTTAACGTTGCAAAGTATTCTTACTTCTTTGACTTCTTTGAAGCAAATGTTTGTGAGTCAAGCATGGCTAAACTCAAGTTATTCGAAGATGCTAATGGAGAAAGTGTTGGATCTATGGTCTTCGACAACCAATTTGCACAAAGAGCTACAAAGATTGTAAAGGTAACTTGGAAACTTCAAAACTTAAATATTTAAATTTTTTTATTCTCGTATTTCATTATTAATTTGTGACTTTAACGATTAATCTTTTTGTACTTTTCAATTGTAGGTGTCGAAGCCCTTGGTTAGAGTTCTCCGCTTGGTTAATGGGGATCAAACCCCAATGGGATATCTCACGGATAGGACCAAGGAGGCTATCAAAAATTTCTACAAAGGGGACAACCTCAAATTTGACCCCATATGAGAAATTATTGATAGGTGGAACAATCAACTCCACCAACCCATTTGTGCTGAAGGGTACTTCTTAACCCTCGTTTTCGCTTGTCGCCATCCTACTCGGATTCCAATGGAGCGATCATGGAGGGCCTTTCTCAATGCAAGCAGAGGATGATACCCAAGGTTGAGATGAGAGACCTCATTTATTCTGACTTGGACATGTACGAGAATGCAAGGGGCGGGCTATTCTCTTCGGACATGGCAAAGTGAAGAAGAAACACTCAAACCACAGGTATAATATTTGGAATTCTAGAGTCTTTCACATGCATGATAAGTAGATAAAAATTAAAATATCTTTTCACCTTGCATTCTAACTCTTCAATATTTTATTTTCCAGATGCTTGGTGGTGAAATTGGGGTTGAAATGTCCTAAATTTGCAAAGACTTGCCTTTTGAATCTTATGCCAGCCTTGTAGTTTATCCAATTGTGAGTGCAATTGGAGCTTGTTCGAGGCCATCCACATGAAAAAGAGGAACAAGTTAGCACGGAAACGCCTCAATGACCTTGTCTTTGTGCAATATAACCTTCAGTTACGCACAAGGAAGGAAAAGAAAACACTAGCTAGTCCAATTGATTTGGATGACATAGATACTTACTATGATTGGACATCACAGGAGCAGCCTACATTGCTTATAGAGGATGAGATCTATGATTTGGAGAGGTAGGCTATGAAGGAGGGTGGATTCATAGTGGGATTGGATGACATTAAGGAGGATGAGGAGGTTGAGGATTATGGGGAGTCATTTCCAAAGCCAACAACATCTACATCCAAGATGGAGGTCAAGTCACAGCTAGTTGTGCAGAGGGAGGAGGCACAGCCATAGTGGACTTCTAGGAATAGAACCCCTACCCCTCCTATAGTTTTTACTAGAACAGTTGGGAAGGGGAAGGAGGAAGATGTAGACTATTTTTTCATTGTACTTGTATTTGCTTATAGTTTTACAAAGACAATTTGCTAATTTAATTTTGCTTCAAACTATTACGCTACTAGCCATCGGCATTCCACATGGGGGTGCCATTTTGTACCCCATTTGCATATAATTTTATCTAGACTCAACTTGTTTCTTTTGTTTACTAATTTACTGACTCATTAGATGCATCTCCTCATTGAATTTTGCAACAAAAAATGCATTTCTAATTAAATTTAAGCAATTTTTTAAGTTGTCGATAAGTTGCCAAGTAATCACCGATTTTTTGCCGTTTTTTCTTTAGCCCTTCGCAATAAGTTTTCGAGTGCAAGTTTTTCAACTATGATTTTATATATCTAAGTTTGTTATTTCCTTCAGCTACAATTTGTGTTTATACTTATGTGATCAATGTATACTTGTGTATGTGATCAAATTAGCTTTTATTTGATGATGTTATTGTCTCTTTAAACTTTAGTAAATAAAGGGTGCATGGAACAAGTTTTAAATCCTTAGCAATTTCTAAATGATTTGGGTGTTTTCACTTTGCAGATTCCAAAGTAGGGTCAGCCTTGTCGAGTTTGCGTTGAGTCTAAGACTGGGAACTTTGGTCCTAAGTTCCTTTCTTATTTGTAGAAGGGTTTTGCTCATTGTATATAATGCACCATCTTGTATGCATTGTATCCATTCTTAGGTAATATAACATTTCCATTGCTTCACTCTTATGTGGAAGGTTGTTTTGGTTGCAAGTGATCCTTGGCTTTTGTGGAATTCGCTACCAACTCTTACATGGTATCAAAGTTGTAGAACTACATTTTCCTTCCCTTTCTTACAGAGTCATAACAAAGAAGTTTCATATGCTGCATCCTAGTATGAAATGAACCCCACGATTGACAATTAAAGGCTCAAAAACCTATAAATTGATATAAAACACAATAGAGTGAGTTTGGGCGAGTTGCAAATTGAACATTTTTCTTGGCTTCTATTGATTTGTTAGCATAACAATCCATACAATCCGCAGTTGACTGGTTGACCACCCGAAGGACCATGGAGCATAACAGGATCCCTTTTGAGCAGTTTTAGTTGATTGGAGGCAGTCTCCTACTTTTTAGGGCAGATCATTAAATTCTAGAGGGAACTGTCAGTTGGCCTGCAGGACTCAAGCATCATCAGTGATCACAGGGCTTCAATCGGAATTCAGTTTTGAGTCCAGATGTGTATTTTTAATTGTATGAATAAATCTGGAAATATTTAAATATTTCCTAAGTTGGGAATTAAATAAATTAATATTGAGTAATATATTCACTTTATATTATAATAAATTATAATAAAGGCAAGGGCCCCATACCCTAGGCGTTATGAATATAAGTTGTTTTTAAATAAAGGGGGGCCATTATAATAATGCAAAATTGTGCCTAGTGATCGATTTTATGAGAAGGCATAAATTTTATTAAAAGTCAATAAAATAAAATAAAGGAAAAACCCTAAGCCAATTGAATTTGTGAGAGGGAAGATAAAAAAAGAAGTTTGAGCCTTCATTTTCACACATCCAGGTTATTATTTTGACTCCAGAATTGTGGTAAAGCTCTGATTTGCAGGGTTTGCAGCATTCTTATTCTTCAAGAACGAAAACTCTTGAAGATTCCAGGCTGGACGTACCCCCAGCTTACCTGTAAAGAGAAATTTCATTGATTTATCAGCTGACTAGAGTGTATTGGCTTTGAATTTTGGTGAGATAATTGTTTACTGGAGGAAGAGCAGCAATTTCTACATCAAGAATAGCAGATCCGTACAGCAGCAGCCATTTGGTAATTGTTTTTTATCTATAGCTGGGCCGTACTTCACCAGGAGAAAGCTAACACCTTAAGTTGAGGGAAAATTTCACTATTTCAGCTAGGGATTGGACTGAATTCAGGGTCTGATTCAGATCAGAGGTTGAAAGGTTTGAATTTGGGGTGTTGTGGATGCTTTTATACCCAGCCGTACCAATCAGATTAGAGCTACATTTCCTAGCAGGCCATACACCTTGTCCTCTAGTTGACATCAGCAATTCGAGGGTGCCATTTGCAGCAGATCAGAATAACTCGTGCCCATATTTCTTCAGCATCGATCTGCAGGTGCAAAATAAGAGGTGGAAGGTTGAATTAACAAATGAATTCATTGCTGACAAGTCTGCAACAGCTGTACAGATTGGTACGATTTAGGAATATTCATCTGGTTGAAATAAAAATTCAAATTCATTACATTGTGGTGTGCAAATTCATCTACAGCTATTTGTTTTTCAGTAGTTAGCAGTTTTCTTGCATTTTGTATTTCAATTTATTGGAAAAAACCAAAAAAATCAGAAAACTTAAAAAAAAATCAAATACCAAAAAACAACAAAAAATTAGACTTCCTACAATATGCTGGCCAAAGCGAAGAAAATGAGAGGAAACAATCAGTTATTGCATTGAAATCCTATCAGGTACCTTTCATTCTTTTATATCTTTTGTTTCTGTTTTAGAAACTCTGAATGCAATCTTTATTCAACGAGCTTTCATCTCCTTTGTAATATCAAATATCAATCAATTATCATTTCATTAATCATTTTTATTTTTAAATTCCAGATTAGAACATCTTTGACCAAATACTCAGATTGATGAATACTCACCCACATTTAATTTCTTCAAACTCTCCTGTGCCCATTGCATATTGATGACCAGTAGCATCATCCCCTGTAGGTGCATTGCAAAATATCATAAATTAAAAACCTTTTGCGGATAACAACAGAACTTTGAGAGTTAGAACTAATTAATGTTGTAGAAAGTGAAATCTATGGTTGGCTTTCAAAAAAGGTCAATCTCACTTAGAACATTGAGAGTTTTACAACTACTTAATGTTGTAGAAAGTGAAGTCTATGGTTGGCTTTCAAAAAAGGTCAATCTCACTTGGCTGAGGCTTTGCTTCCTATTTCACATTAGATTGCAAAGTGATTAATTCAAAATTGAAAACCTACAAGAATTATAAAACTGTAATACTTCAAGAATGCAACATACATGTAACAGACCAAACCCGAAATGATGGTAAGAAAAGAAATGATTTAAAATAAAAAATACTGCATTTTAGCAGAGACCAATAAACTGAAAATAAATATGATAGTGAAAACATTATATATATTATGTTACAAACCTTTCAAAAGTGTCTTCTCAAATCTGACACCAACCACCTTTTTCTGATCAATTGAAGGTAAAAGTATTTCTGGTTTTCTAAAGAAAACAAAGTGAAGATCAAACTCAGAGTTGGAAATTTGGCGGCAAGCCAAAGAACCAGCAGCTTTACTAAACAGCTCATATACTCGTTTTTTACTTCTCTGTCTTTTCAATTCTTCCTGCACTAAACACAATATTCAAAATTCAGCAAGAGATGCTGATTATTTCGAACATAGAAAATGTAAAAGAGTATGAATAAAAGCACTTCCTACTTTGCTATAAGACATTAAAAAAATCTATTAATAGAAATTATGAATCAGTAAATTAAGTAGCAAAATAGCATGCTACTGAATTCAAAACATTTCTATATAAACATAGCATGTTAATAGATTCAGATCACTTCTGCATGGGCATTTATGTCAGATAGTGTAGGTAATATGTTTAAAAGGCCAAGCAAGCTGCCAATTGAAAGTGGTATAGTTTCTCACAACATATGAAACAATATTTGTAATAGAACTCACTTTAAAGCTAGTGTTTTTCATCAGAGCACAAAAGGAAAAATAACTTACCTCATCCAGAGATGAAGTTACTAAATCTCCCTCCTTAATATGCAGATTCAACCCTCGTATACCTGAGGCCAAATTATCATTTACAACATCACCTAAAGAAATAGTACAATAGAACAACTTCTGGCACAAATAATCAATGAAAAGTAAAGATGAATTATCCATAAAGTTCAAACCTGTAAACATAATACGCAGGAGAAGACCATATAATACAGTATGAATACTCCCAACAACAAAAGAAAGCGGCAATGCACATACACAGGAATAAACCTTAAGTTTTGAGGTCACTCTATATTTGAAGTTCTATTTAGAATCTGTAGATACAATCTAGTCCCCCTACAAATGCAAATATTTGTGTATAGCAGGTTGAAGATGCTTTTTAATGGTCATTTTTATGTATAATTAAATTCTGATAAAATACACATCCTGGCTGTACTATGTATAAAGTTATTGCTTTCAAGATGTTAACAAGTACAACTTCAACAATAATATTCAATCTACCCTCTCCCGTAGACAATCTCTTGTAATTGGATCAAGTTAGCATGCACATGTTAAGTTGCAAGGTACGCCCTTAAGTTGTCCCACACCAGCACCCTGTTCATCTGGGTCAAGGTTCACCTAAGGATATGCCTAGGGTGCACCCTAAATGCCCCGGGATCCCTATTTTATTACAGTGATGATATGCTCTGTAGCATATATATGTAGCAGTTCTCATATATTGACCTGGTACCAGCAGCTGTTGAGAGCAGTTATTTAAAGTGGTGCCAATCTGTGATACTGCCTTCTGGTGTTTGGGAGCCATTTCTTTCTGGTTATTTCTTGTTTTAGCAATGTGTCGTGGGATAGGGTTTATGGCAAATAAGGGCTGCGGCATGGACCCACTTTGTCATTAAAAGGGTCTTTGACAATTGTCTAAGAAAGATTTTCAGTTCCTCTTCAAAGGGCTTCCTCAATATTGTGAAGATTATTTTAGATGCAAATAGATTCTGAGATAATGGCAGAATGAGGTCTGCAAGGTCCAATACGGATGACTTCAAGAAAAAGTTGAACGATGCTGGAAGCAACGTTCCTACACAATGATAATAAGCTAGGCAAGGAAGATGAGGACATTAAATAGCACTTTCCCGCAATTGCATGGTAGAAGGTGGTGTTAAATGGTTCGAAAGGGATTGATGTGAGATTGATGAATGCTTGGATTCTGGCTCTGATTGACTTTGCACACACCTTGGATGCATTCTGCAAGGACTACAGTTTAGTGATGAAAAATATGGTAGTTTCTGCCCACAAGTGCATCTTAGAAGTGGTCAGTGGTTATACATTGCCTGTTTTTGAGGATGACAAGTTCATTTGTGCATACAGCATGCCGAAGTGCAGAAAAACATCAAATTTCCTAGTATTGAGCATGCTGCAGTTCTGGAGGTGCTATCAGTGGAACTAGTAAACATGTCTGGTAATGGTGTTTACAACAGGGCTTGTGAGTAGTGGATGAAGGGTTGCAGGTATGGAGCACTGAAGGGTGACTTACTCTAACACTCTGTTTGGCTTTTGAAGATGTCTTTTTGTGCGATGCTAGTCTTTAGATGTTGCTGCCTTCTAATCTGTTATAGCATAATGTTTTACTACATATCTATGCATGTAATGTGCTTATAGGTTGATATCGAATCTTGTAACTTTTCACACTGTTATGCCTGCCTATGCGCAATTAATACAGTTTTAATCTCTTTTATAGTCACTGTTTAGTAGGGCTGGGGACCCAGAATGGATCCCCAAAAGTATTATGTAAAAAACCATATATGTACAGAATAAAAAAGCCATATGCAATCAAAAGATTCTCTGCACATTCCACATTAACAGCATAATACCAAGACGCCAAAATTTGATGTTTGCAACAGATAAACATGAGAAAAAAAACTAAAAGATAATAAAAGAATGAAAACTACATTTATGTGGGGTCCTGCAATTCCGCATTGTAGGTTGATCCTATAAAAGTTAACGGAAGAAATCATACCAAGTATTTCCCTTAATTCCTTTGCTGTGCAAGCTGCTTGCACAGGTCCACGCCTTCCAACTAAATAAACTTTCCTGGATTCACAAAAAATCTGCAGAAATGCTTTAAATTGGAACTAAAAGACTAATGTTGTCTACAAAAATATCATGGCATAAAGAAAGCATTCCGAAGAAATTGTTTAACCTGATGCAGCTTTTCTGCAGTGCAGATATGGCATGGTCTGCAATATCAGTAGTAGCCAGTTCCTTTAATGGACGTAGAAGAATCCTAGCAACATCAAGGGCTACATTGCCCTACAAAAAGAACAATAAAAAAAATCACTTTAAAATAAGGATACATAGAACAACTAAAACGCCATTAATAAGAGATACCAATAGATAATATTGAGCAACAAATTGAAGGTGTGAAAGATGCAAACAAAGGTTGGGTAAACATGCATGGAATGCTTAGAAAAATTAGAATTTTAATTTTTAATTATCAAGAATCCATTATTAAATAAATTAAAAATGGCAATAAAAGATATCAGATCATCTTCACACTTAATGAGAATTAGTGCTAGGAAACATGAATATGAGTTAATTCAACTTGCTCTCAATAGCCTTATCATTCAGAGCACACCTAGAAACCTGTTATATATATTGTAAATATAACAAAAATCTGAAACTGAGACCACAACAGAACATTCAAATAAAACAGAAAATCAAAAAAATGGTAGAAATTGAAACTAAAAACTCGTCAAAACTTTAACAGATAAAATATCTGAATCTGACAAACTGAAAATAGTAAAAAATCAAATTTAAAACTTCTAGAAAATTGGAATGGTAATTAATGCGAGCAAAAATTAAGTAAAATCTGTAGTTGCTGACACACATGAATTGAAATTCCCTTTTGCTTATTATAGACATTAAGTTTCCACAGTCCATGTTTATGTGATTCAAGCTTCTGGTTTTGACTATCTATTCTTTTTTCTCATCAACGTTTTGAATCATACTCTATGATTCATCATCAAGATGGAGGGTAGGCCTAGACAAGAAAAATGACAATTTGCAGACCAAAAGCCCTATAAATAGTGAGAGGGAGGCAAAAGACAAGAGAGACAAGACAAGGGCAACAAAAATATATAAAATAAGAAAATATAGAGAAATATATAAGGATTTTTTAAAACTAGAGCATAAAATAGACACTTAATAGTATGAAAACTATATGACACGTCATAAAAGGAAATAACTTTCCTAAGAAGATATGGAGGCTCACTCGAGCTACAATTACTTCAAAGAAATGTATGGCCACTGTCCTTGGCCTGGACACTATTGCTGTAGGATTGAGCACAACCACTTCTATTAAAAACATAAGATCTCATTAGGATGAACAAGTCTTTGTAGATGGCAAATGTGCCGCAAGTAACTAAATAAAACTTTGTTAGTTAAGTAGTCATTGGCGGTGTAATAAGTTGTTCCGAAAGGTTGTCAATTACTGACGGTTGGCAGCCTTAACCAACCGTCCAGCACTATTTATATCTGGCTCGGAACAAGTCATACTAGCATTGTATAGACTTTACAATTGGAATGCAATGATATATCTTTCTGCCAATTTCTGTGTTACATGTTTTACCTGAACTGCTATGTTATCTGCACCTTGTCACATTCTTGTTTACTCTAAGTATTAAACACGTACCCTAAAGGGAGTAAACATTTTGGTGTCGTTGCCTGATTGAATCTGGAGATCTGAAGCAGGGCCAACAGGTGGGATGGCGGAATAATGGGTTGCACGTTCGACAAACAAGTATTAGTAACTGACAGTGACATGAGGACACTCTTTACCATGGGTTCTGGCACAAAGACTGTGGCGTGCGAATGTAGGATATAGAACCTAAATTGCTTCAATGCTCTCACTATTGCAAAAGCATGCTTCTCTATCTGAGTGTACTTCAACTCGTGATTTTTCAAAGGAGTGCTCATGAAAGCAATAGGTGCCTGTACTTTATCTTCATTCTCCTAAAGTAAAATCACTGACAAAGTATGTTCTGAAGCATAACAGTAGATAATAAAATCTTTGTTAGAATTCAGATATGTTAACACCAGTGCATTAGCTATTGTTTGTTTAATGTCATCGAATGCCTGCCTACCAGGTTCATTCTCTCAGAAGCTCTAGTTGCCCTTCATCATGTCTGCGATATGCTTGGTGATTTCGGATAAATCTGGTACAAACCTCCTTAGGAAGTTCACTTGGCCAAAAAAGGACTTTACCCCTGTTTCACTGGATGGTAAGCTCAATTGTTGGATAGCTTTGACTCTTTTAGGATCTATCCTGATTCCTTCCTGTGATACGATGTGCCCGAACAATTTGCCCTCTGTTACGCAAAATACCGATTTCTTTGGGTTCAAGGAAATAGCATGTTCCCGACACCTTTACAGGATCACTTCTAGGTAATGCAAATGATTTTTCCTCTTCTTAGAAAACATTGTCAAATCATCCAGATAAGTTACTATAATCTTGTTCTTCAGATCTTCAAAGGATAGGTCCATGGCCCTTCGGAAGGTGGCCCCTACGTTGATCAACCCAAATGGCATTTTGTAATAGGCAAACGTCCCCCATGGTGCAGTGAACGCGGTCTTCTGGTGGTCACCTTCATCAACTTCAATCTGATTGTAGCCTGAGAAACCATCAAGCATGCACATCATCTCTGACCCAGCTACTGTTTACAATATGTGATCCATATTAGTCAAGGTGTAATTATCCTTGAGAAAGACCTGGTTCAAATTTCTAAAAAATCCACGCAAATCCTTATCTCTCTATTCTTTTTGCGCACCGGGACTATATTGGCTACCTAGGTATAGAGGTGGATTAGATATATGATTCTTGCTTTCAGCATCTTATCTATTTCCCGAAAAATAGCATCCGAAACCTTGGGATTTTAGTTGCGCTACTTTTGACGGAAAGGGGCTGCATCTAGCTTGAGGGGCATCTAGCTTGAGGGGGATGTGGTCTTTGAACCTTCCACCCATAAAATTCTTTAAATCATCGTAACACCAGGCAAACACGTCATGATACTTGATCAAGAGTTCAGATAACTTTGCTTTTTCTTCAAGCGTACAACATTTTCCCACTTACCATTTTCGGATTCTGAGGATACCCAACATTTATATTTTCGTATTCACCAGTGGCGTTGCCTTTTTCAGCCCCTTCTACTTAATGTAAGCATCATGCCGGTCAAATAGCTTTTCCAATGAGACCATACTATTAGGAATTTTGTTTACCCTCAACTACACTTCTCCTTGTATGAGATCCTTCTTTCTATTGGGGGTAAACTCCTTACAATGATTTTTGCTTCCTTCGAAATACAACTCCGTAAAGACTTTTGCATTCTCTAAAAGGGCTTTGAGTTGTAGGTCATTGTCGAACACTGGCCAAGCTTCCACATTATTTGGGACATTGGGCCTATGAATTAATTCAACTATGTATGGTTTATCTTCAAAATCTAGGTGAGCCAGCAACAAGGATGCTGAGACTGCCAATGAATCTACTCTGGCGTTATGTTCTCTAGGCACCGATTCAATAGAGAAAGCCTCAAAGCCTTCAACTTCATTCCAAACTCCGTTTTTGTAATGCTTCAGTCTGTGATTCTTGACAGCGAAAACACCTCTAACTTGCTTTACTATCAATTCTACATCGCCTTTGGCTAGCAACAACTTCACTCCTCTTTCTTTTGCCGCAAAAGTGCCTCGTATTTTGTTGTGTTGTTAGTAATTTTGAATTCTAATTTGTATGACAAAGGAGTTATTTCCCCCTCCGGTGATATCAAGACTACTCTAGCACTTGATCCCGCCGAGGCACAACTTCCATCGAATTCCGTAGTCCATAACTGGGCAGACTTATCTATTTCATCCTTTTCTTCTGCAACTTCTTGATCTGTGAACGACGTGTAATTCCCGCATTCCATTTCCTCATACAAGATTTGGGCTATAGGATCATTAGACTTCAGGACTATGAACTTGGCTTTGTCTTCCGGTTCGAGTTTAACCTTCTTGTTTCCCACCAATATCATAGCATGAAACTAGTCTAACCTTATTTCTCCACCCAAGTCTTTGCAGAAGCTCCGACTTAGCAACATCCCATAACTTGCAGGGATATATGCCACTAGGATTGTGAGTTTTAGCATTTTGGTCCGATGGGCTGCTAAAGCTACTTGTGTGTCTTTTATTTGGCCCACTAGAGGGACTTGTTTGGCATCCATGGAATGACACCTACCAAAGGTTTTAGACTAGGGGCTTTGGCTACAGAGGCAGGCATGACATTATCAGAGGCTCCGGAATCAATTATGCAATTACTCAATTTGTGTCGATTGACAAATAAGGACACGTAGAAAGGGTCTGGTTTTTGGTTTGGTACAGTTGCTATAAGATTTAAGGCATCCAAAGTAAGACCAAGTGTAGAAGGTTCATCATTAGTAAATTGACTCTCGCAAGAATGGACTTTAGCAGCATCACGTTTGTAATGCTCCACTAGGTGGTTCAATTCAGATGGATTCATTTTGAGGCATTCAAAAGGAGATATTTGAATTCTAGATGTCTCAAAAAATTGAACAATGTCGAAGGAACTCTTTCCCTTACCAAGTGTCTTTGTCAATTGAGAATCCTTTGGTTGATCCATGGCCTTGGGAGGTGTATTTTGAGACGTGGAAGCTTTGGGCCTTTGTAGGATAGACACTCCTTGTTGTTGTTTCACTTTTTTTACCTCTGGCGAGTACTACCAATAAAGATTCATCCAATGTTGTGAAGTAGTTGCCCCCTCTTTTAGAATCAGATTCATATTCCGAGTAAAAATTATCAGAGTCGCCAATTTATCTTAGATCCAATCCTTCTCCGAACGCATCTTCTTAACCTTCATTAGTAGTGATCAATTGCATATGTTTGGTCATCTCTGGGCAAGTCTCTCCATTGTGATCAATAGTCAAATGGAACACACATATTTCCTTTCTTGGGGCCAGGTGGTGCTTCAATAGCTAACCTTTGTTGTGCAGGTGGTAAGAGCAATTGCTTGCCATCACTCTGTCTCCTTGCATCTAGGTGAGGTTGCTAGAAGGATGGGTTCACCTTAGGCATCTACCTCTTCAATGCTATTACATCATTAGTGAGCCTTTGCAGCATGGCTTCAAAAGACGTAGAAGCATTATTGCTACTACTTGCATGTAGTTCTTTCTTCCATTTTCCCGTAGTGATGAAATCATCTTCTAGTTCTATAGTTGTGGTTTGGGCGGCAGCCAAGTCAACCACCCTGGCCCTTCTCAAATGAAAGCTAATGTCCAACAGCATCGCATTTAAGAAGAAACATTTTTTATTGTCACCGATCAGCCTCTTATTAGCGAGAATCTTACTAATAATCTTATTGAACTTCGCCACAAATTCCCTCATAGGCATATTGATCTTGTTCTTGATTTGAGTTAATTGAGCCAAAAGCGAGTGCTCACCTTCAGCACTTTTGAAACATGACTCGAACTATGTCTTCATAGTGTCCCAATTTGTGATTGACTCGGGGACCACGAGATGAAACCATTCTGCAGCCCCATCCACTAGAGTTTCGACAAACAATCTAACTGTGACATCTTCATGCTGGACAGCTAATACTCCACATGCAGTAAAGAAAGATGTGATATGCTCATCTATAGAGACTTTGCCATCTCCTAAGAACTTTGGCAGATTTTTCCTAGACCCTTTAGGTAGGTCATGATGGATCCCAAGGTTCAATGGACCAATTGCTACTTCCCATGGCATAGGCTGAGCCATACTTCTTTGCAAATTGAAAGGAACGGGTGTGAAATTAACTCTTGTAGGAAGAGTAACCCCTTGTAAAGTTATAGCTTAACAGATAGGAGACGAGGAATTCTTCTTTGGAAGTGGGGGTGGCCTGCTCCTACTTCTGCGAAGAGGAACACTATGTGTAAAATTAGAATCTTGAAGGGCTTTGAAAACCAGGTCGATAACCCCTTTTTTCTTCTCACTTCTAGTCTATCTCTTCAACTCCAATCTTCTATCTCGGTAGCGTAATTATTTTACTGGTTCCTCAGTTGTTCCTAACCTCCTCTGTTTCCAAGAACCTGATGTGGTGCTTGATTCCTATCTACATTTTGTACTTGCCTTCTATGTTGTCTTAATAAAAATAACCTCAGGTTTTCTACCAATTCCTCCTCTTTCCAATACCTGGCCTGCTCTTCTGTAATCTTCAACGTTTCTTCACGACCTCCAAGCAAGTGTGTTCAATTGGCCGATGATATCTTCTTGCTCCTCTTGAAATCCTAAATTTGGTTGCAGTACAGGAAATAAATTTTCATGAGGGAGCACAATTATCCGCTCATCACCAAGCGACCAATCTTTAAATGACCGTTCGTTTCCCCAGCAGAGTTGCCAAAAATCTGTTGGTTAACAGATTGGCTTTTTAATAAAATTGACTCACGCCCTCAAAAGCCTCTTTGTTTAGCAACAATTGAACAAACTGCCAAACAATTTGATCTCTGAATTGAAAGGTACAACTCCCTTATACAGACATGCAATGAATATATTACTAATCTACCAAATAAAATGTGGTATGCTCTTAACCAAAGAGCAAAAGAGGCATCTAATGAATATCCATCACCATGAGATATCGACGTAAATACTAAAGCAAATCTTTCCATTTTTGGTATTTTCAGATATATAAAATCAGATAGGACGTTGCTTTCACACAAAGATGAAAACAAGACGCTAATTCTGAATTGCAGGAATAAAATCTACTAACAAAAGGGAAAGAAACAGAACAGAGTAGACAGTGTCTCAAGGAATACTTATTGAATTATGGATTTCAAAACAAAGTTGAACATCAACAACCCATTAACAGAGCATGAACTAATCTAAATGAACAACAACATTAATTCAAATTCAAGTCACACTCGATTGTCAAAGCAAAAGGGGGAATTCGAACCAAAACTGTTGATCCTTTGCATAGAGTTTCAAACCAAAACATATAGTCCTATCGTCTCCCACAAATGGTTACAAAGAAATTGTCCTTTCAACTTCTCAATAAAATTAAATAAATTCTACCAACAGTCAGAG